>JBBPTT010000167.1:0-42755 GCA_038094175.1 Boletellus aff. lepidospora
GGTGCCAAAAGCTCTTGCAGTGTCCAACCTCGCTTGAACCACGGTTCGCCTTCAAATTCCACCAGCGATGACGAAGCAGCGAGGTGAACAACACATAAATGGGCATGAGCATACCACTTGAACATGGCATGAATCGCTTCACTAAGCTCGGTCTGGTTGGTCTTGTCGATACAGCATGTGTCAGACCAGACAAGTTTGTACCCTAGGGCTCGAGATGTCTCGCAAAACCGTACGAGCTTGACGAGGCCTGGAGTTTTGGAGTTGCGCCGCCTGCCAAGGCTGAGCCCCCCGGGAGAGACAGAGGCGAGGATGTCTTGGTAGCTTGGCTCGGCGTCCGTCCAGCGATGTGAAAAGATGGCATATCGCACAACATCTTGGATGGTTTCTCGGAGAGCCACCTTGCGTGAGTTGATGTAGATGCCTGCTTCAGGGTGTACGACTACCCCGTCAGCACGCATCCGCAGCTGAATGTCCTCTTCCGTGGTATGGGCAATCTCCGAAAAGAAGACGCTGAAGACGGCGCTGCGATCAACGAACGTGAGCGTAGATGTGTCGATGAGGCGAGCGGGAATGTCGTTGCGAATGTAATCCCAGAACGCGTCGGCAATGTGGGCGAGTGGCTAGCGTGCGATATTAGCCATGAAGACAAAACGGTAAGCTGGCTCACCTGGGCTGATTCTGTCGATTGCCTTGATTTCTTGGGCACGGGCCAAGGAAAACGCGAGAGGGTATTCGCTCGTACGGGCATCTCCCGGGGGATGGGCGACACCGTCCCACCCGCCGGCAGTTATACCAGCCAAGCAGAATGACGTCGTGTCCACGAATGATCCGAATAACTTGGAGCGCCTAACATAGCTTGCTGTTAGGCGTCCCAAACATGCACAAGGGGCGTGTGCCCTGCCAGTGCGGAGTGGCCAAGGCGTCAAAAACTCTGTGCAGCGAACGTTGAATGCGGTACCAAGGAACACGCTGGCACAGCTGATCATTCTTGCGCGGCGCACTCTTCGTCAACGTGCACGATGTCGATGGGCCCGGGCCGTTGGCCATGCCGTCTGGCCGTTGCGTGGATGCGGTGGCCAGGCGAAAACCAGCGTTTCAGAGTGACAGCAAAAAGGGCTCACCTGCAAACTGGCAAGCACCAGACTCGTCGGTGAACGCGCCGCCTGCAAAAGAGGAGAAACGACCGGCTGGTATTTGAGGGAAGCGGTCGCTGGGCAGTACAGCGATGCTCCCACGCCTGCGTCACCAACGCATTATTTTGAAAGCTGCCGAACACCGCACGCGCCGTGACACATGTCGAACCACCCCGCATTCACCGCCTCGGGCCAATCGCTGTAGAAGATGATGTGACTGGCTCGCAACCTGCGTTCTGCACGCAAGCGCCGTGCGGATGTTCGCTCTAGTTCGCTTCCGGTACAAGTCTCATCTGGGGGATGGCGTAAGGCATCGTTCCTAGTACTCAGTAAGTAGTGTCGGTCTAGCAGACAATGCCTTCTCGTGCGCTGTCAGGCGTGGCAACCTCTAGACGGTTCTCGAGCTCTTGGAGCAAGGCCGAGGGGTCCTGTGGAGTCAACACTTTCAATTCGATACGCCTCCGGCTGCACTCGAGAGTCAGGGTCATCAAGGATGCAAGCTCGCGAACAAATTCGTGCAATTGAACAAAACCTTCAGACTACGGTCAAGGGACCACAGAAAACGGAATGGTTCCATACTGGAGGATTTGCGGGGAATGGGAATCAGCGGTGGACGGAGTCCGCCGTCAGGACGGCTTTTGACAATCCCCCTTGCCTCCCTATTTCGACGACCTCTAAAAGGCTGCCAAGTCCAGGCCTGTTGTCGTCGCGAATCTAAGCGCGTATACCTGCGATGCTCGCTCGACGACGTCGATGAGCTATTTTCCCAATCCTCAGAACTTGTCCAAAAACCGCATGCATGCGGCGGAAACAGGACGTCTTACATGAAGAAGGCACTGCGAGAACCGTGGTCGTTTGTCGTCAAACCGGTCACCGTCTTGCAAAGCGACATTCAGCTGGCAGTGGGCTCGCGGATTTGGTGGTACCTGTCCTCAAAGTTCACCACCTCTTGGTCCATGCTGCCGGTTCACATCAGAATGCAGAAAAGAACTTGATGGACGTCCATGTCTCCTCGTACGCTCCCTCTCTTTCGGCTCTCATTCGCGCGCGGGAGCGTGGTCGTTCCCGAGGGAGGGCTAGCAGTGCTTCTGGAATGACGAACGTGGTTTCGTTTACGGCGATCGGCCAGGGAAAGCCGAGTGCGGACCTAGAACTGCTCGACCTTCCAGAGGTAGAGTTCGAATTAGAGATGGTTCGTAAAGCGACTAGCGCGACCAAAGGCGTGTCATTCGAAACCGTCACCGGCGCTGCGCCACCATCAACGGCGTCGTCCGGGCATTCCAAGATCTCCGCTGGGTCCACTTCGCGTGCCATGGCGCACAGCACGCTGCGAAACCGCGTGAATCGTGGTTCGTGAAGGGGGACGGGAAGCTCACGCTCATGCGTACCATCCAGGAGCGCTGCGTGAATTCAGAGTTTGCGTTCCTGTCTGCATGTCATACCGCGGTCGGGGACGAGGTGATCCACCCCGCGGGCTGGGATGCAGTTTGCTGAGTTCGGTGGGGTCACTGGGTCACTGGAAGGCGGATGGTTCAGTGGTTCACTAGGTGATGACCCGGCTTTATGGGTAGATGTTCAAATTATTAGTCGTTGGCTTCGATCGCGCGGCGACGGGACTGAACACGGCCTTGGTGAAGTCAGTCAACGATGTCTCGTTGGAGAAACGAGCTGTGTTCGTGCATCTCTGAATTTGAGCGCCTGGGTGTAGAATTTTTTTTTGTTTGATACAGAGGTTCACGTATCGTTCCCTGGTCACCTGATATGCCTCGTTCCCGAGTTCGTGTTACATCCTAGCTTCGTCTGTATAATACTGCATGCAGGTATGATCTGATCGGAGTAGGCTAGGTTGACAGACCAACGGAAATTTAATATATAGAAACTAGGTTCATCCTCGTCCACAGGAAGAGACCCGCCTCTGAACCGACATTGCGGTTAATGACTAGTCAATACCCCTTCGGCTTGATTTAAAGTTATCAGGTGAATGAACGAGGAGTGAGAAGATGTTAAGGTCTGGGGCCGCCTCACGTCAGCGCGTCAGCTCGCGATGATGGAAAGAGATCAACGAGAAAGGTCTGAATTGCGAAAAGACAGTGTTGGTAATGAAATATGTGTATTGAGGGAAAGGGCAACACTTCGTTGGGTTTATTGGTAACCTGAGCTCCTCCCGTGCAGGGGCGGCACCGGGGGCATTTCATGTGACGGACAAGTTCGTAGTCACAGGAGCTTCCCGACTCTGGATCGATCTTTGAGCCCAAGAGAGGTGACCCTGTCGAAAACAATCGATCGCTTCATCTCCCGAACGAATCCGTTTGAACGCGATTTGACGGATCAATCCGGCTCACAAATAACTATAATATTACCTGTGTGGCCCTCGTGAAAATAGACACGGCTTGCTGCTGGTCGCAACGATAATACACTCATCCAGATACCGGAACTCTCCAAGTAAGTCCGTTCGAGGCCTTTTAGTAGACAATTGTACGCAGGCCGTTAGAGCTCGCAAAAATAACAAAAGGACAACTCAAACCTGTTCAACGGTGGCGCCTCCGGGAGCCAGTACCACTCCATCGCTGGTATAGTATCAGTCAGCAGGATCAGGACTGACTTTATTCAAGTTCTCCAGGGTTTCCGCTACGGCACAGATCGTAAGAAAAGGGTGTATCGATACGTCGCGTTCCATTCGATGTCAATTACGAGAGTCATACCTCAAAGCGAAGCTTGACTTGAACAGCAGGGCAGGATGACGTCGATTGGAACTTCGACTCGAAGACGAATCGATGAGTAGCGAACTTATGTAACCGGGCCACACTACTAGACAACCTCGCTTAGAACCCAATGAGCGGAGGACATTCATTTGCACTACGTTCTGGGCCTTTATTGTTTCAACGTGCAGTAAATCCACCCTCTTCGATGCCGGTGGATAGATCATGAAATACGGTACACATACAGAATTTCTCAAGCACCAAGTACCCCTGCGAGCGCCGCAACTCGAGGAGGGACAAAGCAAGAAAATGACCACATATTCGCGGTTATTGGATGGTTGACGTGGCACCTTCGTTCCTTACTTGTTAAGTTTGTTCTGCATCAGACCTGGTGAGCTACTTGAGCAACTGGGCGCGACCCGCACGAACCTTGCCCGTTGTTCCATTCTGACATTATCCGTCAACGCATCAGCAACCGTTGCCACAAAAAAGCTTCCCCGACCCACCTGCGACTGTGTGGTATCCTTTGCCTGCTTGGCCACTCCTGTACCTACCTCAACCAACGTACCGCCGTTCGTGGTAGGCCGCTTACCCTTCGCTTTGTCTGTCCGATCGTCTGGAATAAGAGCCGGCTGGAACAACTTCGCTATGATCGCTGTCGCGACGTCGTCCGGGGCACTCGCGGTGGTCGGCGACCTGCATCCGCTCTCCGAAGCGCTGAGCAGTATTTGTTCACGTGCATCAGCAAGCTTCAGCACGGTCTCCATGGACAGGAGTCTGCCCTCTTCTGGGGAAGGAAGCCGCTCGTTCCTGCAGAGGGACATGTAAGACGGAAGTAACAGCTGGGGGTCGACGTTGTATTGCTTGTATATCGGGATCTTTTCGACCGGCTGGAGGTCGAGCCTCTCCAGCTGTCTGATCGCGAGGTTTCGGACTTCGCTGAACTGCCACTGCGTAGCAAGCCTCAGGATGGTGAGCCAATGGTCTTTTCCCCTCTTGGAGTACGAATAATAACTGCGCAAGTCCGAGTTGAGTCGATGCACGAGAAACCCTCAGGGTTAAAATCACAACTTACGGATTATACCAGATCCACACGAACTTGGCGAACTCATCCACCGTGACGTCTTCGATGATGTACGGACTGTCATGAGACCCGTCCTCTCCCTGGGTGCTCGGACCTAGCTTGGCGCAAAAATATTGCGACTCGCGCTCAAAAAAATGCCTATGCAAGCGGAAGAGAGTTTTTTCGACCTTCATTCCATATGGTAGGTCATCAGCACGGCTCGACATCGTGGTACAGGCAGGAGCTACGCACCAAGAAGCAGATATTCCCGTCGCGCAAGTAGTACTCCTCGTGCCGTTCCATGGCAGACACACTGAGCCTTGAAGTCATGTCGGTTACTTTACAGTGCGAGTAGGCGGGGTTATCGTCGGTCGAAGGGGGGGAGGGGACAAGGCGATTGGAATGGGCACCGACGCGGCCCTTATCTACATGACCGCGGCTACGCTTCTCTGCGACGAACCTCGGCGGACTGGCCCTCAATTTTTTTTCTCGAGACGATCACACCAGCGTCCGCCTCGTGTGGCCATATTCCGGCTTCGTTGCCTAGCCTTGAGCCCTTCAAGCTTTGATGCGCACAGCAAATCCAGCGAGGATGCATACAATCGCGTACATCCATAACAACGATGGACCTACAGACGTCTTATCGCCACGAGATGGGTGCCTCGAGGTGATGCGCGCGCACCCGAAACGAGTATGCCCCTCCCTTGGGGGCCTGAAATACCGGTGATACGCCCTAGAAATGTTTGGGCTGGATGTCGTCTGCGCTTCGGACAAGAACACGCACTTCACTTCCGCGGATCACGCAAAGAACGCGGCGTCGCTTTAAAAAGAGCACATCACGACCGTGTTGCTGGCAAATCACCGTTGTATTGAAGGAAAGAAAAAAATAAAAGACGTATCGAGAAGAACACCGGGTTACTTCACGAAGATAATGGGAGTGGTGTACTTTTTTTTGGTGGCTAGAACGAGGGTCCTTTGACAGCCAGAAGACGCTGCAACGCGGTCTGTTGATCTGCAACATCACTTCCTTGCCCCACGCCCAATTCCTTGTTTATTGACTCCTCTCTTGCTACTATTTTTCCCACCTGGGGTGACGGGTGAGATGACCACGAAAACTCAACCATGGTAACGCGTACCTTGCTTGCCTTTGCCACCGTCGGTATCAGAAAACACACTTGCAGTGTCGGGATCCTTGCCTGAATCGTCCTTGTCACCCTCATTCACATTATCGTTAGGATCAGGAGTTAAATTGTCACTATGTTCACTTGATGGTACAACAGGTTTGCTAACCGAAACATCATTAGGACCAGAACTTTCGGAGGTGCTCCCCTGTGACAAGTTTCGAATGAGCAGCTGTTAGAATAGAGCAACTAAGCAAACTCGCCGAAGATGAGGGCTCACCCACTCCTCCAGACTTTGGAGAAAGCACTGACGCCAGACTACCTTGTCCCTGAGTTGTCGCCTCTGTGTTGTTGTTCTTTTCCTTGTCCGGTAGTGGCGGTGGGGAAGTGGACACTGTTGGAGCCGAAGCTGGAGGTGTTTGTCCGCTTGGGTCCTGTGATACCGTTGGTCGTGTTTCCGGCTCCGGCGCCGGCGACGATGCTGGGGGTGTGAGCGTTCTCGGTGCCTGAGGCGACAAGACCGCGGCGATGGAAGGCACAGGGTCAACCGAAGCACCTTTGGGATCTGCTGCCGACCCACCATTAGCTCGAGGTGTGGAAACACCATTAGCCTTTGGTTGGTGGCCGGGTGGAGCTGGGTTGAGCTTAATGGTACCATTCGGGGCGCTGTTGGCGCTGTTGGTGCCGTTGGGTGCATTCACGGCGGCAGGGGAAGTAGGACGGGAACCGAGATGGAAGATCTCCCGAATAAGGACCTCCACCTCCGCGTCCTCAAAGTCCTGGAACGTAGGACTACGGATACCACTCTCAGAGGCTTGTTGGCGCAGGCGTTCACGAGCCTCGGCTATGCGAAGGACGGTCTCCATTCCTAGTTTCATGCCCTCGACAAAGGACAGAGGCTTGTCTCGCTTGCAGACCTCGATGTAGGAGGGAATGAGATAGAGCCGACTGATGCTGTTGTCGTGATAGATAGAAATCTTGTGCACCGACTCGATCTCGATTTTCTCCAGCTCCCGGACGGCCAGCTCCTTGACGCTGTCAAACGTCCAGCGGTTGGCGAGCGTGAGAATGCTCAGCCATGTCTCGAGCGGCGCTTCGTACACTGAGTATTTACTGTTCACCGTTAGCAAACGCTTGAAGCGCACTCGGACCGGGGGTGCAGCAGACTTACGGGTTGTAGAATACCCATAGGAAGCGAGCAAAATCCTCGCTCTTGACATCCTCGAGAGTGTAGGCGTTGTTGTCGGTAGAACCGCGCTCCTCGGTGTCGCCGTTGTTCGCGCTGTTGAGCTTTTGGCGGAAAAAGAGGGATTCGCGATCGAAAAAGTAACTGTGAATGCGGTAGAGGTGACTTTCGACCTGAGTCCACATGTTAGCGCTGACCATGGAGAACGACGAAGACGAGACCGACCAGCACGGTCATGTCACCCCCACGCAGATAGAAATCCTTGTGACGGACGACGCGAGAGATGCCATGGGAGGAGTCAGGACCGACCATGATGGACTCGGTCAGGGAGAGGAGGGAGGAAGACGGAGGGAAAGAGGACTTGGGCTCCAAGGGAAATTTTCGAAGCAAGTCAAGATATACGTGTCCGGATTCCAGTGTTGGCAATCGTTTCGCGACACGTGTTGGACATACACGCCGGCCCTTCTCCTTCTCCTCCCTTATGTATTTCTCCCATCACTTCCGTTGCGTAAATTCCGCGTGCCCGTCGTCGCGAACACCGCCCAGGAGGTGTGCGCCGGTGCGTCTTGACATGAGGTTTTTTGTCGTTTATTTTCAAGGCTGCTCGAGCTCATGCGACACGAGGGAGGCGGGAAACTCGTGGCACCGGCTGGGACGGCACATCAGCAACGTTGTGCTGCGGCCGCTTTCCGCACCTCCACTCATCTTGTGGAGCCCTGCACGCCCAGGCTCGAGGGCGTTCGAGATAGCGAGTGATCCGATGATCGCCCCATCAGCACATGTGGATACCTGCATGTATGGCCGCTCCCAGAGAGCACCACCCTCCTACCCCTGACTCACCACAGGCAGCGACACGCCAGCGGCGTCAGCGCTGCAATTGGCAATCGAATCCATGCATCAGCTGCGCGTCAGCGTGCCAGACTGCAGTAATACGTTGGCTCCGCGTATTTCCGGCGACGGAGACATACAATGGTGGAATTCGTGCAATCTGATTACCCGATAACCAAGTACAAGCACAAACAGCTTCTGGAAACTCGCGTTCAACTCGACGTAAATGATACCGCTGGGATCGCGTACAAGCCTGAATATGTCGACACTTTACTCCCTTTGAATCAAGCAGTTCGCGTAACAGGAGTGCCGCTGTCTGCAACCCATGTTCGCACGCAGGACCCTCACATGGGCAAGTGAAACCACTAAGACGTACGACAGCCCGGACTCACCTGAAAGCTGAAAAACACGTTTGATCACAGGCGTAAAATCCACCTCTCTCGCGTCCCGTGTACCAGCGGACAGACGGTTACGACCCCGTTCGATCGTCAAGCTCTCTCGGACGGCGGCCACTTTTAGTATCAATTCCGGGCCGAGAAGCTCGAGATCACTGTTTCCGAGGGGATCTTTGCGCTTGGCCAGATCGTTCAGTCCAGGAAGGAGCCACGATCTGATGTCACACTGGACGGCAAGCCCCACCATCTCCGCGGGGGGCTTGTAGATTTGGTGATATGGCAATTTTTCGACGGCATGTTTGTGGATCCCGTCAAATTCCCACATGTGCGCCAATTTCACGACGGGAAACCAGGTATCAAAGATTGGACATTGCTCCGTAGTCTCTTGGCAATGTCTGGACACGATGGCACGCAGGTCTAGTGTACGTATTTAACGTCCAGGAATGAGAATCGTCGACTTACCCTCGGAAAAGCACTTCGAGAAAGCGCTTGAATTCCCCCTTTTTGATCCCATCCAGCCGAATGGGGTCAACATCACACGATCCTTCTGCATTTGTAGCTGTAGGGAGCGAAAACATGTCCCGGAAGACTTTGGATTGAGATTCCAACGATTGTCGCGGCACCCTGAACAAACATTCTTCCACCTGTTGTCACATTGAGTCCATGGCGCCATGACAAGACGAGGCGTGCTCGCCTGGATGGTGACTAGAGTCATGTAGAACTGCTCATCCTTCTCGATACCGGCCATGTTTTCCTAATGCGATGCAAAGCTGTGTGCTAGCGAGTTGACTGCAACGCAATAGGAGCGCGAGCCTGCATGTCATGTGGCAGTGCTATCGGGCTGACGTCCTTGTCACGTGTCATGCTAGCCGATGTGAACGTACGCCCGTCTACCAGATGCCTGTTTCAGTTTCCAGGGACTCCCAGCTGCAGCTGGGCCGTGTCTGCGCTCCCTGGCTGTCTCCGCAGCGTCCTGTCGTCCACGATACCAAGTCTTCCGTGTATACCGGCCCCATCGACATACACGGTCGTGTTAGGACCCCCTCTTCGCTGCTGCAACATAGAAGGGAGCACAGACCTTGAGAGAGACGCTTTTTCGGTCCCACAGTGGACCCACCAGCGCCGCCCACCATGTCAAGTTCACTGGGACTGCTCGAAGAGGTATGTGTCTCGAAATGCTGCTACCTTCCAGCGTATCAAGTGCGTGTTCAGAGACTCAGAAGAGTAGAACAAGAGAGCGAGCGCAGGGTGCTCGATGAACCCGATCGTGATAGACTACCGCAGGCTGACACGGTGGGACCAAAAAGGCGCCACAAGAGGCCAACGGTCTCTGTCAGCCAGTTTGGGAAGGTGATGGTCTCGTGGTCAGCATTTTTGTGTTTTCTGACTCCCACCCAGCAAGAAGGGCAGGGAGATGACGGTCCCCATTCGCAAGGGTCGTCACCTTTGTCCGCGGTAGCGACCAAGTCAGTATTTTACCATACCCTAGCCCATGTGAGTTGGCATCGTCCTCGCAGGGTTCACGTTGAACACAGACGGCAGTCTCCAGCCAAGAAGCGTCGATTCTCTTCTGTCGCAAACTTCTGAGCGGGATGCGCATTATACCGAGGAAGAGCATGAGATACAAGTCGAAAGAATAGACGGACGGCAGAGCCTTCCCAGAACCGTGGGCGCATTACTACCCCGGCGGCTCACGCGGGCGCATTCGCAGGTCAATTACGTTTCCATTAACAGGGGAATGGTCATCGACGTTTCGGTCGAGACGACGATGGAGCTATCACGCTCGACCTCCGACTTGCACGCCTCGACTGCGTACGCTACAGGACCATCGCGACGACGCGCAGCTACCGTGGTGGTGGAACGTGCGAAGGACCTTGCGCGCAAATTGCGACGCAAAAGCTACAGGGTGTGAGGGCGTTATGGTGGTGATCCGGAACGAAGAGTAACTTCGCCGTCGTCAAGGCGCCCGGCGCCCCCTTCATTGGAGCTGTCGAGAAGTCCACGTTTGCATCTAAGCCCACCTAGCCCCATCTATACTTCCTTTTGTATTCCACTTCTCGATGGGCGAGTCGTCGTATGACGGTCGAATGAAGCGAAATGAGCCTGACTCAGTTCGGATGTGTTGGGAGAGGAACGGTCGACTGAGCTCGGCTAGGTTAGTTTTCGCACGGGCTACGTCGGCTTTGAAAACCTGACAATTGCCCCGTATGCCGTTCCGTGATACAGCCCCTCCATAAAGGCGCAATGGACATTATAACGCATTTTTACAACCCATCCCCGTCCCTGCTGGCGATATGTTCAATCCTCCTAGACTTCTCGTCGACAAGTGCACTCCCCGCGACAGGTATGCGAGGACTTATGTGCCCCTGAGCACCTCGCTCCGCCCGAGCGCAGATGATTCCCTCGTCACCACCGTACGTCGCAGTCTGCTTCTGCTCTACTCCAGGCACGAACCAGTAGTCCTCCTATAGCAGGCTATGCCACACCATGTCTCACGGCGCCGTGCACACTCGTCCTCTGACTCTCAAGGGTGGAAGCTTCTACCGACCCCCATACGACCCACGTTCCGGCCACGCGATTACGAGTTGCCAACGTGTGTAGAGGACGACGACCAGTCGGACACCCAGACCATCTCCTTCAAGGTTCTCCGCCGGTCTCTCAAAAACGTGGAGTTTGATCCATCGTGTCTCGATTGCCTCGATCAGCAGACGCTTTTGTCGCCCACGGAATCCTTCTCGGAGATGTGCTATTCCGAAGCGACGCACGATCAGGTATCGGTACCTGTACTGCAGCCCCTCCAGCCACGGATACGGAAGCGCGCCGCATACTATGACCGGACTGCGATGAGCGAGGAAGATCCATACCACGACTGGGACGAGAACATGTCCATCCGATGGAAGTCCTCCCTCCGAAAGCCGGTCCGTATAGAATCAATCGTGTCGCCGATCACGCTGATCACGCGCGCCTTTCCTTAGCTCCCGCCTGTGCCACCACTTCCCGAACATCTGAAGAAGCCCAAGAGCCCCATCCCCGAGCCACGGCCGAGCTACCAGCAGTCCGTGCTCGCCGACTTTGAGACTCATCTGCTCCGCGTGTCGACGAATCCGGATGAATCCGTGCACTATTTCCCGGTGCCGTCACAGCGGCGAAGCGAGGAGTCTGGGAAGCTCTCTTTGGATTCCCCCTCGGTCTCCTCGACGTCGTCAGGATCTTCTGCCAAGTCGGGCGGCCCGCTGAGACGTCTGGGCAGCGCCCTTGGCTGTTACCGCGCGAAATCGGGGGCATGAGCTCTTTCTCTCGGGACCAAAATTTTTTGCTTCGACGGGCTCTGACACGGTTCCCACACGCGCCGCATGATGTGACACGCCGCACATGACACGTTCGTTACGTTCGTTTGATACTTTTTTTTTTTTTATAGACTCCATTATTGCAGCGTCATTTGCCTGCCCTTTTTTTTTTCTTTTGATGAGTCGGGTTTTGACTATGAAGCGTATCCTACTGTACTTGCTTGCTATTACCTTTTTTTTTCCTGTATGATCACGATGTTCAAGATGAACCGAGTTCCCACTACTGCACGCTGCTGGGGAGGGCCATATGGGATACCGGGCCTGGAATGCATTCTAGACTCACAAGGTTTAATTACCGAACCGTAGTGGCCAGGCCGAGTATGGAGAATGATGGTAGCCATGACGGAGGAGACAATCTACAAACGCAACTTGAATTCAGACCGCTACGCGAGATGAACGACCTGATCGTTATTATCGCGATGAGCTCGGCATGCTTTTTTTTTTTTCGACCCCGACGGGCTCTCTTGGATCTTATCACCCAGCACGCCAGCCCAAAGAGACTTGGCTGGAGCGTAGCAACAAACGCAGCCGGACCGCTCCACCTCTCGATGATGGTACAAAAGCCGTGAATCTATCCGCGACTACCTCGGCCGAACCGATATCGGATCATCTTCGCTTCGACGATGAAAAAGGCAAGGATGGCATGTGAGCTTTTTTTTTTTTTCTGCCTGTGGCCTCGCAAACGTGATCGAGGCACATGCAGTATAAACCTCCGAGTCGAAGGCTCATGGTAACGTATGTTTAGGTCACCTGGGCGTTGCGAGGGCGCTGCACACCGGCCCGATCGTCGAACAGCAGTGGTGCAGCACGCCAACGATGGCAGCGAGTACGGAGTCCATCGGGCACGTACGTTGAACGGGCCTAATTCCCACAGAGGGCAGCGGCGTCCGTGCGTTGCTGCGGCCTTAGAAGGGGGAGTCGTTTTTGTTGGGATGGTGTAAAAGGAGCGACTTCGCGTCTGCTCGTTTCATGACGTGCGGAGCGCTCTGGCATGATGCTGTGTCCCCCTTTTTTTTGTTTTTATTTCTTCATCGATGAGCGGTATGAAAGGAGAAAAGAAGTACGCGCGGGGTTTGGTCGTGCTTTCGCTGGGGACGACGATGACAAGGAAAAAAAGGGAGGTTTTGTCTATCCCGTCACCGGGCCTGGAGACATGACCTCATGTGAGTGCTGATAGTATGGATGATGGTACATAATACTCAAAGGCGAAGCGTTCGAGGAGCGAGGGGTGGATCCAACGAATTAAAAACGATCCTGTCGCTGCTCAACGGTTGCCATGCTGATCTCCTCGCTTTGGACACGCTATTCGTGACGTCCAGCGACCGAAAGTACTGTACGTTTCTCGTCTTCGGCAAAAGTCTAATAAGACCGCGAAAAGGGAGGGGCGACAACTTGAGTTTGATCCGAAAGTCATGTGCAAATCACGTGCTGTGAAGTTTGACCGATTTGCAACTCCGACGTTTCTTCGAGACCACCCCAAACCGACGTGACAAGACGTCTGCCACACGCTCTGCACTGAGTCTCCGGCAGGTGCCAGAGTACGCTGGAAGCGGGGCAGAGTAGAACATAAGCTACTGTCGTGCCATCGTGCTCGGGGCTGAAGACAGCGACTTGCCTCGATCCGAAACGTGGACGCCGTCTGGCTAAGTGTTACAGACCAGCCCTGCCTGTCAATGCATTGCATTCCTGTCTCTGGCGTGTCCGACGTGGCAGATAGAATGGCACTGCATATCGAGAGCGACTGTGAATCGCCGTTTTCTTTACGGTAACACGACGGAGTGGACCCAACGTCTTGCAGTCGTCGCAACTTGTCCGCGGTTGACCAGCCCGAGGCTTGAAAGGACGCGTGGGTGACAGGCTTTGAAATCTGGACGTCGATGTCGCGGCGTGATCGTATCTGAGCAGCAGACGTCGCGCTAGGAAGGTGCGTCGAGGCCTGCGTTGTCTTTGGGTTTGAGCACCCTGGCTCGTCCGCCGATCATGGCCCTCCGTGTGGCTCGGGTGTGATGTCCACGCCGACGTTGATACGGGGCGTCGAGGCCCCACAGCGATCAGACAAGACGACGCCGACGTCATTCATTGGGCTTGCTGGCGTCTTTCCCGCGAGGCTGGTGAATCCGGCTGTCTGCTATTAATGGCCCGTCGTCGGACTTGCGTGCGTGCACCGACAGCTCGTCTGTGATCCGATGGCCCGTCGGGACGGGGCGAGGGGTGGGACAACATGCACCGCCCTGCTGCACCAAGCCCTGACGTGGACCTCGGAATTAAAGTTGCCTCCTCTGGCCACTTGCTTCGATGCCTCCTGGAGCCCGCCTTAAAACGCACACGTTGACACCGGCACTGGCCAGGGTCGCCACACGGCGCCGCCCTGGGCCCCTCGCAGTGGGGACCGAGGCGGTTTCTCCATGCGTCGCAGGCGACGTGGCACGAGACGAGCCCGGCTGGCAGGGCGCGTCCGGATTAGAGAGGCCGCCTTGGTGGGCAGGGGCGGACGGACAGCGACACACGTTTACGGCGAATTGCATGTGTCCGACGTGAAAATAACCTGATGGCCCGGCGCTCAAACTTACGTCCAGAAACGGGCTCACGACAGCCGACGGGTTCAGGTGCGCAGCAGACCGGTCGCGAGAAAGCTCCCCGATCCGTCGATGTTAACCAGGATATATTTTTGCGAACATTATTTCTGGACCTTGGCGTCGGAATTGTTGCGCAGGTGCCACCGCAAAGGTACATTGTGGCCTGATGCGTGACCGTCGGCGTCGTTATCTCCGGACGAGGGCACAGGGATGATGCACCTCGCGCCATCCGGCGAAACGAATCGACGAGGATGACCGTCCGTTGCATGCAGCGCACTTTATACAGAAGACAGAGAGTCGAACAAGGGAACACAAATTACCATTGATCCCAGTACATCCTGTGCACGACCCAACTTGACAGCTCGGCATGCCCTCCGTTCCTCAAATCAAGATTTCGATGGCGCCTGTCAATGTCGTCTCGAGTCCTCCTGCGACTTGCAGTTCCTGGTGCCTCGTCGTGCTGGCTGTGCGAAACGCACCTTTCATCAGGCCATTGCAGTCCTTGCCTTCTGACACAGCACCGCCGGTCCACCTACCCTGCCCTACCTCTGGATCGCACGATCACGCGACTAGCGCAGGAGGCATTCCAAGGAGTGGGGTGACCAGAGTTGCGTGCGCAATCACGTCTGCGGTGCACACACACAAGAGGCGGTGAATCCCGTGGTGGTGCGCGGAGGTCCGCGAGCGCGAGCAAACACGTGAGAACGAGCTGAAATGCGACAAGTCGTCTACCGATCGACTCAGAACACGCGTTTGATGAGTCCTGTGAATGCAGCATGGCCGTCAGGGGCTCAACAAGGCGTTGTGTGCGAGGAAATGAACGGCATCTCTCTTGGAGAATCGCAGATTCATTCTTCCTCGGGATGGGGTTGCGTCTGAGCAAGTACGTGCGAGACCGATAGCGCTCGTTCCGCAAGGGCACGGCGTCGAGGATAGGGCACAGGGCACGCCGTGCACATAGCGGCATCCACGGAAAACATGGCAACACTCGCGGGAGGACGTGACGGAGGCTCCTGTGCATCGCACTCGCGGCGATGCCCGAGATAAGGGAGTATGTTCATACATCATTAATGAGCGTTAGTGCTCCAGTGGCTGTGTGAGCACCGTCCGTTGTGCCATTGGACGTACAGCTGTGTAGAGAGCGCAGAACCATGTCGAGCGGAGGCTCAGCTTGCGCGTGGTCAAAGAGGCCAGGGTACTTGCGCAGTCGGACGATTCGTGGGCAGTTCTCTCGGTGGCTTTCAATCGAGAAAAGGGTGCGGTACGATCGCGGCACCTGCGGCGAACTTGTGGAAAAGGAAATGTCAAAGATGGGGGACTCCAGGATGGAGCACGGCGTGTTTGGAATTGAGGCACCAACGCCTGACACTGCTGAGACGGAGTCCACGTATGCCAGGCCCGGGTGGCGGCGGCAGGGGGGGAGAGGCGTCGGGGTGGTGACACGGGTGTTTCGACCCACGGTGCCAGGTGATACACGCCACGGATGCGCAAGTGCGGTGTGAGGAGGGGTGCACCGTGGACAGTGCCTCGGGCGGGATGGCCATTTCGGACGGCTGGTTGGTGATCCACGCGAACCGGCGCCTGTGCAGGCAGAGCGGGAAATGGACGGAACGAGGCACCGAGCTGCAATGAGGACGAGGGTAATGAACGAGGGAGATGCTGCCATCGGCATCGTGCCTGACGCCCACGCCGAAAAATAACCCAAGTTAGCAAAAAAGAATAAATAAAAAAAAGAAAAGAAAAAGGGCTGCCAGGAACAGGCTGTGATGTGCCTGGCATTCTGATTGGTCGACGCAGATCCTTAGCAGTCCTCTCCCAGTCCTCCCACCGCACCAAGTCCTCTCTCTCTCTCTCCCCTCGATCCCCCCCGCCCCCTCCCTCTCTCCCCCGCACCGTGCCAGACGTCCCCCCCGTCTCCGCACGGCATCCCCCTCGTCCACACCGTCGTCTCCACCGCCCCCCGCTAGGCGCTTGCACGGATGGCGCGCAGACCGACCTCCTCGGCTGGTGCGTCTCGCCCACCCACCTCCTCGGGCATTCGACAGGGCCCCGCCCCCGGCGCGTTCGACCACTCCCACTATCCCCATGACACGTCCTACGCAGAGGAAGACGAGGACGAGGAAAGCGACGCCGAGGACCTCTTTGCATTTCTCCCACCCTCGACCGCAGATCAACAGAGAGACGCACGGAGGCTCCGTTCTCCGGAGTTTCTCCACAGTGCTCCCCCATATCCCCATTTCGTCCCTCATGCCCTCCCTCCAGACCCCCCTTCTGTCGCGTTCCCGTCCCCCACCTTTGATCCCTATGCCCGCTTCCCTGCAGATGTAGCGGGGCCTTCCAGTCTCTTCGCCCCTCCCGCCTCGAATATGCCCGTCGACAGCCCACCCTCCACCATCTCCCAGCATGCCAGCAGCGACCCGTACCGTATGCGAAGGCTCAGCTCCGCTCGCCCCCAGACAGCAGAGACACGGCCTTCTAGAGCCACCGCTATCAGCTCACGCGAAATCCACGTCGACCTTCCCTCCAATTCTCCGGAGAAGGTCTTTGAACTCGACCCCGAGTCCTCTCGGCGGAAGCGGATTCTCTCGTCCACCATAGCTGATGACACCACACTCGATTTCGCCCCGAGCATCCTGGAAGATGACAGTCGAGACGGCTCGATCAAGTACGCTCTTTATTTGCCCCCCCTTGCCCCCGTCTCACACTCATCGCCAGGATGGAGTTCGACTTTGACGCAGTCAACGAAGAGGACAGTCCCTTCCCAGAGGTCCGCGCATCCGTCTCCAACATCGATGACCCAGAAATGCCAGTAATGACACTGCGTATGTGGGTCATCGGACTCGTTCTCTGCATCATCAGCGGGTGAGTCCGTTCACCACCCATTTGACTCGTTCCTGACCTTGCCAGATCTTTGAACATGTTTTTCAACTTCCGACAACCGGCTCCGAGTGTCTCGCCCCTTGCGCTTCTCATCATAAGTTATCCCATCGGCAAATTTTTCGCCTTCGTTTTTCCAATTACTACTTACCGCCTCCCTCGGTGGCTCGGTGGCTTCGAATTCTCTCTCAACCCCGGGCCTTGGAATATCAAGGAGCATGTCCTTGTCTTCATCATGGCAAACGTGTCCATCGGACCCCCATATGCAATAAACACCATCGTCGTAACCGAGATAAATTACCACATTCCCGTCGGTTACTGGTACAGCAGCCTCCTCGTCATCGCCACCCAGCTCACGGGTTTCGGCCTCGCTGGCCTGTGCAGGCGGTTCTTGGTGTGGCCCGCTGGCATGGTTTGGCCCCAAAATCTTGTATTGTGCACGATGCTGAACACCTTACATGCCGAGGACGATGAGGCGAACGGAGGGATCACACGTTATAGATATTTTCTGCTCGTCCTGGCCGGTGCTTTCTTCTTTTTCTTCATACCTGGTGAGTAGCCGCTTTGTTATGGTGTGCGTCGTGCCTATGCTTTGTCAGGATACCTCTTCCAGGCGCTCTCGGTGTTCTCATGGCTATGTTGGATATTCCCAGACAATGTGCCGGTCAACCAGATGTTTGGCGTCAGCTCTGGAATGGGGATGAGCCTCCTCACCTTTGACTGGTCTCAGATTGCATGGATTGGCAGCCCATTGATGTACCCATGGTGGGCAGAAGCGCATATATTTGCCGGCTTCGTGATTTTCTTTTGGATCATCACGCCCTTGATGTACTACACAAACGTGACTGGCTCCGTCTTTGTTGGCATTGACATGCTAACTCTGATTGACAGACTTGGAACCTCGCATACTTTCCCATCAATGACGACTACCCGTATGATCGTTTCGGACAATTCTACAATGTTTCCCGGGTGTTGAATAGCGAGAACCGCTTCAACGTCACGGCGTACAACGAATATTCCCCGCTATACCTGCCAGCAACTTACGCCATGACCTACCTCCTCGCGTTTGGGCTTTCAACTTGCGTGCTCGTCCACACCGTCTTGTATCACGGTCGTAGTGTGATAAACGGGATGAAGAGGATCCGCTTAGAGCCGGACGATATCCACGCAAAATTGATGCGTAACTACCCAGAGGTGCCGGATTGGTGGTACATTGTGTCCTTCATCGCCTTTTTCCTCTTGATGGTGCTTGTCGCGGAGGTCAGCGGGCGTGCGGTCGCTCTTTTTTCTGCCGCTCATTCTCTTTTGCAGGTTTGGCACACGTCTGTGCCTGTGTGGGCTCTGCTATTAGCCGTCGTCTTGCCAGTACTATATATGCTACCTTCTGGGTTCATTTATGCGATGACCGGCCAAGGGGTAAATGTTTTTCTTCCAGGTACCGTTGTGATGCTCATCACGCTGCATAGATCTCACTGAACCTATTGGCTCAAATTATTCCGGGTACACTATTACCTGGGAACCCGATTGCAAACATGGTGCATATTTGATCGGCCATGTCATTTCACTTGCTCTTGCTGACGGTCCACGTAGGTCTTCAAGGCGTATGTGGTGCAGACCCTGTCAGAGGCGACCTCGTTTGTTCAGGACTTGAAACTGGGTCATTATATCAAAGTACCTCCGCGATCGACGTTCTTGGGTACGACGTTCTGTGCGCTTTTGGGGACCGCGTGTGTCTGACAGTATGCAACAGTGCAGGGCGTTGGGACGCTGCTTGCTTCGTTTGTCCAAATTGGGGTGAAGGAATGGATGTTCCACAATGTCCCAGACATCTGCCACCCAGATCAAAAAAGTAACCTCACTTGCCCGCATAACCAAGTGTATTTCACGGCGTCGGCGATCTGGTAAGCGTTGGTAGCGTTTTTATCGGTGGTGTATTCATTTCGCTTTCGCCAGGGGCCTGGTCGGGCCTACACGCGAGTTTGGTGCTGGTGCCTTGTATCAGCCTGAGCTGTATGCGATCGTCGTCGGTGCCTTTTTACCTCTTCCGTTCTGGCTTTGGCAACGGCGGTATCCCAACTCTTGGATCAAGTTTGTGAGCACGCCGGTGGTGCTCAGTGGGCTGTCAAACATACCGCCCGCGGGCGGTATCAATTATTCGGCATGGTTTGCGACTGGGTTTGTATTCCAGTACCTCGTGCGAAAGCGGAACTTTGCGTGGTGGAGCAAGTTCAACTACATTACTAGCGCAGCTTTAGATAGCGGTAAGTCCATCCCGACCGTCGGTGTGCCACACACCGAGCCCCTCTTTCTTCTCTAGGCACTGTCCTGTCAGGCATTGTAATTTTCTTCACTCTGCAGGTGAGCGGACTGTCTTTTTTTTTTGGGGGGGGGGCTAGCATGGCTCACTGAGCGCACTCGAAACCGTCTAGTTTCCGAAAGGTGGTATCAATCTTAATTGGTGGGGAAACACCGTTTTTCAGAACAGTGCGTTTCTTTCTCTCTCCTTGTGCCCGAGACCAACGCCGTCGTGCAGCTGCAGATTATCATCGTGTGCCGCTGAAAGCGGTACCCTCAGGGGGCATCCCGTTATCTTAATACTGTACTTAGAGCGCGCGCGCTCCGACGCAAAGCAAGAGTCGACCATCTGCATCAATATATCATCATGGCATCTAGTCTTGACGCCCTTTTTGTTAATTTAAATCCACGGCGCCATCTCCGCCGACTCCGAGCGCGACGGAGCTGGCGGGCAACGAGACTCGACGCGGTGTGCCGCAAACCTTGTTCCGGGCAGCGCGCGCTTCCGAGGGAAAGCATTCTACCGAAAAGGAGATTCCCCCGCCCCTTTTTTTTTCTTGATAAAATGTTTCTCCAAACGGCAACGGCACAATGAGTATCGTATCGCAAAGATCCGGCCGAGTCGGATCGTCATCCCCTTCCCCTGCCACGTGCACCACGTGGACCTGTGCCTCGTGCACCGCCACCCCGTCCTGAAGAAAAGGTGGGTGTGGGCGGACGACGGAGCAGGACGAACTCACCTCCTCTTGCTGGCGCGCCACGTCCGCCTGCGTAGCGATCGCACCATCGAGACACGGCAGCGTGAGTCGATAACGAAAACATGACATGCACGTCGTCAAAGATCGACGACGACGATAATGATGATGATGAGGAGGAGGAGGAGGGGGCGTACCTCTGGGACCGGGACCTGTGCCCCTGGAATTCCGCCCGGCTTCGCGTGCGCGCGTTTGTTCTTCCTTGACCGCGTCCAGGAGCGTGTCCGGCACACGCAAGTACTTGATCTACCGAACGCAACGCGGTCAGCCGGAGAACGGCGACGGGAGTCGGACACACAGAGCGCGCGAGGTCTGGGGCGCTCATGCACACATACCGTGCTCCCGCGGATGTAGCACTCTTTGAGTTTCCAGAACCGATCGCCGTCCGCGCTGGTCTGGTAGACCTCGCGGAGGGTGATGTTCATAAAGTTGTCGCAGTTGACGAGGTGGCCGTTGAACGTCTCGCCGTTTTTGAGCTCGACGAGCTGGGGGTGGGTCAGCTTTTTCCTGTTGATCGTGCCCCCCCACGCGTGTGATCGGCTCACCATCGGTTTGTTTTGGGCTGCGGTGAGGAGCGACAGCGGTAGCTGCGGTGTTTCGATGAGGACGAGGGAGGGGAGAGAGTGGCCCTACCATACCATGATGACCGACGACGATGCGTGCTCGTCGATGGCGCTGATGTGCAAAAGAGGGGAGCTACAGCTTCGTGTCTGTGGCAGTGCAACAAGGACATGGATTTCACCTGATCAAACACATCGACATACAGGGTACACGAAACAGGGAAGAATAAATAAGAAAAAAAAACGGTCAAACGACCAGCGCGAGGGACGCGGCGACGGCCTTCAGTTCGACGTGTCCTTCGTTCTCGGAGGTGCTTCCATCGCTCTCGACCCACCTCAGCTCACCCTTGACGTGCCCGATGCCCTCGCTCAACGAGACGCGTCGCTGGCGTCCCTTCCCGGCGGGGTCCTCCGCGCTTTGTTCCGCGTGTACGAGCTTCTTCCCCAACACGCTTCGAAGGGAGTATGTGCCTTCAAACGCACTGTCTAGCTCAGCTTGGACCTTGCCCGAGACCGTTTCAGCGTGACACCGCAAGACAGAGTCGACCGGGGTGTCGGTAAACTTCAACCCGATGTCCCCGCTTCGCAACTTTGCCTTGACGTCGAACTCGCCCCCCACCAACGCTTCCGAGGTCAGCGAGACATTTGCATCGATTCGGCTGAATGAAACGTTCATCGTCCGAACCGTGCAGCTAACAAAGACAGAACACACCCACTGACAGCACGAAGCTTGAGCTTGGGGGCATGTTGGTCTTCACGGTGCACCAAGTTCGCCGTGGCTGCGATGTGGCCGTGGACGGTGCGCAACTTGAGGGAGGATCGCGCGCTGAAATGGCCGTCGATCTCCCCGTTCACCGACGAGAATCGGCCAGTTCCGAGTGCGACTGACTGCATTGCAAGTCAGAGAAAAGGACTGGTTGAAACGATCCTGTGCCTTACTTTGGCATTCAGCACGCCTTTGACAGACGAGAGTGAGATGTGATCAAAGAAGACGGATTCTTCCAGGTCTGTTATGTGTTGGTCGTAATTCACCAGGTTGGTCTTTAGTTTCTTCACCGCCAGCGGGGCGTCCTCTGCTGCAGGTAGCGTGAGCGTAACGTCAAAACTGAGTTGACTCTTGGGAGAGTGGTGCGGCAGCCGATGCGCTATCGGGGAGGTCTAGAATGTCGAGTCAACAAGGCTAGATAGATAGCGTCGAGTGATAAAGACGAACAAAGATCCCAACGCCATACTTGCTGTCCGCCTTTTCGATCTGACAGACGGTAGCTTGCTCGAGTGCTTGGTCGTCGTGATATGCCACTCGGACGCGGACGGCCACCGTGTCGGAGACTTGAGAGGATTGCTCGATGTTGACTAGGCCATACTGGTTGGGACCCCGAGAGAAAAGGAAGAGTACTTCTGAATCGAGTGGGAGATTAAAGGTGGTCTCAGCCCCTTGGGGCAAGTCCGGGGCCCAGGGTGGCTGGTCGTAATAAGTCGTCCAATTCGTGCTCTTCACGCACTGATGGGAGAGACTCTTTGCGGACGATTCACATCCGACTCGGTCGCCATCCCAGTGCTAGGGGGTCACACTAATCAGTTCACCTTTGCGTAAGCTAGGGACCGATACATACCCATGTGTGGTATGGCCAACCAAAGGCGCGCTTTCCGTACGAAAAGAGGAGCCAGGTCAGCGCAAACACACCAAGGACGATCCAGTGGCGCTTGGCCCAGGAGCGAAGACGACAGGTTCGCAGGGGCTGCGCTGGGGCGGCCTGGTGCGGTTCTGGGTGCTGGGCATCATCAAGACAGCCCTTCTCGAGGTGGTCAGCTTTGGACGCGTCCATGAGGGGCAGAAATGCAAAAGGGTCGAGCGCTGTCTGCACTTATAAGCGGGGGCCGCAGCCTGTCTGCTGCGGCACAGCACGCACGTCACCGGCACTTGCAAGGGTCCGGCATTTCCCGACGGCATGCCTGCATGGACGAGCATCCGCGTGCGGGCCCGTCGATTCCCGTCGACCTCGTCTACGCCGTGCTCAAGCACCTCGACCGTCGCGACCTGGTCAGCGCTGCGTTCGTCAACGCCGCGTTCAACCGTGCGGCAACGCCGTTGCTGTACAGCACGCTCGACTCTCGCATCACCGAACAAAAGGCATGAACGTGGTGTCTGTCATCGCGTCTGCCCACCCTCATTCCAGATAGATCCTCCTCCATCCCTGTTTCACCTTGCTCAAGCGGCCAGAATTAGCCCCTTGTGTCCGCACGGTCACCGAAACAGGTCAGTCTTTGTATCCGTCTGGCTTGCCACCAGCACCGACCTCTGTACCAGGCGCTGCTCAGCTCTTCCGTCGGGTGAACCCACGAACCGTCCAAGACATCACGGAAGCACTCCGACTGTGCACAAACATCGACACCGCCAGGTATATCGATGACACAGATACCCCTTCCATCAACTTTTTGCCGATACTGCAAGTCTTGATTACCCTTCCATTAAAGGAACTCGTCATTCGCACTCGTCACGATGTCGGAGAGGACGCCTGGGCATTGTTGAACACGATCAAGGGCATCCACCGCCTCTCTGTGTGGTCATTCGACTCAGGTCCCCCACGCGTATTGCAAGGCTGGGCGGATAAACTTGGTCCTACCTTGACATACTTGGAGTTGGGGGTGTGCTCTTTCTGGCTTCGCCCGTGGGGACACCTGCGCTCATCATTTGGCAGAGGTGTGCCGGTGTACCACCCACTATTCTGATATCCGCCTTCTTGAAACTCCCGCTGCTTCGCGAGCTCAAACTAAGAGGTGTACCCAGTGCCGCCATTCCCGCTATCATCGCATCCCTGCCAAACCTCGTTGCCCTCGACACAGATTACCTGGGATCTGGAAATTATCGTGTACCGTCAACGCCTCTCCCTGCTCTGGAACAACTGACCGTTCGGACCGACTCGCTGGATGTCCTCGGTCCAGATCGACTATGGTCTTGGACACGGTCGCTCCTTCCTCATCCGAGGTCCCTCAAGTCGTTCACGCTCAATTCGTTTTCTGTATTCGGTCGCATGGCGATCCCATGGGCATTTATCGTCTTTTTGACGACAAAGCAGGGGCAGTCTCTTCAAGAATTGATCGTCGGAGTTGCCTTGCTGAACCTCGACTCTTTGTCGCAACTGTGTCGCAAATGCCCTGCTCTCGAAACCGTACACTGTACGGTGGCTAGTCCTGACGTGGTACTTTCTTCCATGCTTTCGGGGGGTGTACGCCGATGCTTACGAGCCACAGGACTCGATCGCAACTGCCATCAGCAACGGCAACTCCCTTCGCACACTCAGCTTGCACGTCTTATGGATCGAAGATGGCGTGGCCGACCCTTTGGCATCTGATTTTCATCTAGACTTGTCAGAGGACTCGGACGAGTCTTCAACTGTTCGGCCGTACTTGGAGTACTCGCAGCCCGCTTCAGAGGTCAGAAAGGTAGACTTTACAACAGACGAAGCTCGCTCGATGATGTTGCGACCGGACTCCAAATTACGGGCGGTGAGATTAGGAGAGTCAGCTTACACGGTAAGGACGAATTTGTTTCGCCCAAGGACTGTTGTGGCTGAGTCCGCTCGGATGGTCCTACTAGGGTCGATGGGTGCTCTCGGGCATCGAGTCGACTGAATCGAATGGTGGTGCAACCGACGAGCATATGACTTTCCAGGTTGTCAAGGACACCACACCGTCTGCGCTGTGACATTGCCGGGCGAGGGCCGCAGCATACTGCGGATTTGTGGGGACAAAAAGAGACTTATCACGGGTCTTGTGGTCTTGCACTTTTTTGAGGGTACATGTAAGACTCTCAAGAGCACAGCTGACATTGGAAAATCTACAGCATCGTTGGCGTCGTTCACGTATGCGTATCACTCTGGTGCAGACATGTTCGAGGTTTGACATACCTTGCATGTCGTGATGGCCGTGATAAAAAGGTCGCACCGAATCGTTCGTTCATCAACTTGTACGGTGATGTAGAAGAAGACCCCAAGCCCAGATGGTGAGGTCCATGATGATGACTACCGCCGCCAAGAGAACCATGTGGGGGTGTCAAGACCGGGCCTGTTGAACTTGGACGTATTGTCCATCGGACATCGATATTCATTTCTCAAACGTCTCTGTGACCGTTGGTTGCTTTGCGCCGCGGGTATTGCCCTGGTTGCGACAGAGTTGAACGGTACATTATCATTGGCCTCTCTGCATGGCTCTATCCAAGTGCACGTACTCCGCAGGCTTTGGTCTTTCCGCCTTGCCCTTCTGATCGGACATCATTCTGAACGGGGTTCTTCCAAGTGACTCGCGCAAAGTGGGCAAAGGTGTATTGTGCCATCGTTCAAACTGATGTACCTCTAGACCACATCTCTCAGTTTCGGGATTCTGGGTCGACAAAGATCAGATAGACTCGCTCATATGCGAATACCACCGGTCTTCCTGCGAGGAAATGTTTCCGAGGGAGAAGCAGAGGCCACGTTGGACCATACGTTCTGTATGGTCATCTACTAGTTCTCGTTTGAACAGTCACCTAGTCGGTCTCAACAGCACGCGGACGAATGCATGTATTGGCAGACACCCAGAGGTCGAGTGCACAAGCACAGACTTGATCTGGGCGTGCGTTTGAGCGAGCAGAGAGCAAGGTCGGTCGTTCTCCGACAGTACCTGCGCTTTGAATCATCGTCACGTGCAGCACCGCTGAGCGCCTCAGGCAACGTGGATATGAGCCTCAGATCGAGTATTTCGGGCGCGAACGAATTTATAATTGCATTTTTCCAAGAAACACAATCCACCTCGCGCTCAGTGGTTGGCTTTCATGGAATGCTCATCTTCCGAACGGAACTGGTTGTGGATATTTGGCATTCTCCCTCCCGTGATCGACCCTGCTCGTTTTACTCCTTTCCAAGACATCGTTAAAGGTCCTGAGGATGCTTCGGTGCATGGGGGGCTATTCGCATCGCATTCTTACAGCTACCTGCATTAGTTGGTGAAAGGAGGGAGCCACTCGACGCCAAAGTCGCTGGATCGGTCAAGATTCCTCCGCATTCATCTTCAAAAGGCACGCCGTCTCATTGAATTGCGACATGGAATCACACCAAGCAGATGCGAACAAGCTACGCCTAGCCAGCGCCTTGTTCCATAGAGGTGGCTGCAACTCGACTTTTACCTCTCCCGAAGTATTGATGGCTACGAGCCTACTTGAAAGCTACCCCGATTCAGATGAAGACGTGCCGGAGCTTGGACCTCTGGGCCGATTTGGTTTTGACATGCCAAAAGGAGTACCTTATATCGTTGGTGCGTGCGGATTGGGTCCCGATGTGGCCACGACAAAAGGTATGGGCCGCCGGAATGCTCGGTTGAGGTGTTTTGTTGTAAAGGCTCGGTCGCTCTCGTCATGGGCCGGAGGATTGCGGTACTTATTTTCCAGTTTACTGAGCAACCATCCACCGGGCTGACCATCGGCTAGATGTCACACGCTTGTCGATAAGCTGGTCACTGAAAGGTACCTCAAAGTGCCGGACCACCGCGCTGGCAGCTCATCAGCGACGAGCACATCGACACGATCCAGGCTGTCGAGCACTCCCATGGAACATGGTCGTCGCCATACAGCTATTGGCGCTGCCTGCTGTGTCAACCTCGTCACGCTGCGTCACGTCCCTGGCCGCAATAACGTTGCGAACGCCTTTACCAAGCCTCTCCTCCCCAAACTTGTGAACGGTTCCGTGGTTGTATGGGTCGTTCCTAACGTGCGTTCATGGGGTTGCCGCTCTTGTTCGCGCTGAAGATCAGCACGACCTCCTTGCTCGTCCGGTACGCCTGGTCGAGTATAACTTCGCTGTGCTTTTGCATCAAGCCATACTATGGTCTACACATGATCAGCGTCTCAAGTCGGTCATCAACGCATGCAAGTGACCTCGTCTCGGTTGTTGTAGGGGAAGGAGGGGGGGGTGCGCCGATACCCACCTGTGTCACTTGAGGATGAAGAACCGTTTCGGAAGATACCGGGCCAACAAGCTCGGCCTCGTTGTCGCACACGAACTCGACGAATACGTCTGGCCCTTGGGACTCACGCCCTCTGCCCTCTCTGGCCTCGACGGCGCCCCCTCATCCTTGGAACTTGTCTGTCGGCCATCCTCCTTTACCTCGTCCCCATCGCGCACCAACTAGTCGTCCTTTTTCAGCACGTGTTTTACATGGTGCACATGCACCCCGGCCCCACGCTGAGCGCCCACCCCTGCCCACAGCCTGCGCGCCCTGCAAACAAGCCGCGGATACCGATGATCAGGCCGCAGCGGACGCTCGTCGAACTCTGCGATCGCACGATCCAGCTCTGCCTCGGACCGGTAGTTGACGAACGCACGGCTGGAGCGCGAGATGAGAGAAGTGACACCATGCCGCCGCCGTCCATGCCTTTGCCCTTGCCTCTGCGACCTCTGGCCGGCCGTGTCTGAGAAGTCGCCAGAGCTCGTTGTGGGTCGCGTCGCAGTGTCTGCCAGTACCATGGCCTTGGGGGAGCGCTGCATGGACCCTCGTTCTGATGCGTTGATGGTGGTAGTGGCGCCGCTGGTGGCAACAGGGCCAGCAGAGGCGGGAGCGGAAATGGTGTCGCGTGATGTAGCGGCGGCGGAACCCGAGCTGTTGCTAGCGCCCAGACTTGGAGACAGCACGCGCTCCGAGCCCGTCGTCGCCAACTGCGTGCCCGAATCCCCGTGTGCGCGCAGCTGGATGAGGTGGTGTGGTCCATGTGACTGGTCAGCAGCCTGCAACGAGCACAAGATTTCGCATGCGCTGTGTCTCCCGCCACCCACTTCTCTCACATCTTTATACCACAACCCTATTCTGCTCTGCTGATTCTCGCACCAACCAACTCCCGTCTAGCATGCCCTTGCCCGTCTCCCGCAATGCCCAAGCCTCACGGTCCAAGCTCTTGCACGCTACACCGCAGTCCAGGTTGATGTCCTCAATCAGCGCTTCCAGCCCGTCGTAGTCTTTCTCCTCTCTGATAAACCCCGTGATCAGCAGCCGCATCTCGACGCCGTAGAAGTCGGCCCCGAACTTGTGGAGCACGTGCACCTCAGCCGACTGCGCCGTGTTCTTGTAAAACTTGTTGTACCCGATCGACATCACCATGGGATATAGACTGAACCCGGAGTGCACCTCCGGGGCCGTGGTTGTCGTGATGCTGGTGTCTGATGATGTCGTTGGTTGGTTCGGATGTGATGGCGGCAGGCGTAGGGACGCCCAGCCAAAGTACACCCCGGGCTTGATATCGGATATCCATGGTGTCAGGTTGTCGTCGATGGGGAGGTTGGCGGTGGGGATGCCTAGTTCTTTGGAGCCACGTCCGAAGCCTCTGATTACTTTACCTTCCATCTGCAGTGGGTAGGGTGCTTCGAGCCCCGTAGAGGGGCCGATGATGAGTGGGCGGGCGGTGGCCATTGGACCCGGCGGGTGACAAGCACACCGGGGACTGCGATGATGTTGGTGGAAGTTGGGAGCGTTGCTAGGAGGCGACGAGGGGGGATTCGTAGCCGTGGTTGTCGATGACATAGCCTGATCGATTTCTATTTCAGGGAGAGTGCCCATGCTTGTCGTCGTCGGTCCTCGTGCTGGGACGTGAAGCAGGCTGCCACTCGAACGACTGGTGAATATATGGATTGTTGTTTTCGCCTACACGAAACGTCCATCACTGCGAACGCGCACAGTCGCAACGTGGGACTCAGCGCATTATGAACATCTGGGCATAAAGAATAAAGATTGCCCCCACGCAGTGATGGGGGGGGGGGAGGCAGGTCACGTTTTGAAAGACTCAATATCGATTTCGTAGCCATCCGAGCACTCGGTAACTACTGAGTGACCCGTGCGAATGACCGCTGAGCTCAGAAATCGATTAGCGTTTGGTAGTCATGCAAGGAGTGAGTCACGCAGCGTCCGACATAGAAAGTACCAGAACAGAGTTGGCCCAAACATCTTTCAAGAATGTCCACGATATACATCGACCAAGCGATCGGCGTCGACGCACCGGGCAATGGTACCATCGATCGCCCATACCAGACCCTTGCCTACGCGATCTTTGCAATCCCTTCTGCTGAGCTCGATAACACGGTTTTTCAGACCAGGAAGGGCGTCGACGCAGAATACGATTTGCCAACACAGTCCGCGACCAAAAAGGCCAAGAAAGACGCCCAAGGACTCGAGAAGAAACGCCTGAAAGCCGAGGCGGAAGAGAAGGAAGCCCGGGAGCGACAGGAACGTCGCGAAAAGCGGCTCGAGGAGAGTCGAAAAGTGGTCCTCGTCGAGGATCCGTCGCTCTCAGCGCCGGCCAAGGTGAGACCTCCGAGTCTCCCCGCCTCGAGTCGCTCGTTTTCGTGCATTCGACTGATCATGATCGCGTGTCGTGCGTCGTGGTAGTCCAAGATCGTGGGCCTCGAACGTTTGCGGGACAAGAGGGTGCGTGTGTCGGGATGGGTGCACCGTCTTCGCGATCAGCAGGAAATCAAGTTTATCGTCTTGAGGGATGGCACGGGCTACCTGCAAGCCCTGCTAACGGGCCAAACCGTGCGTGCGCTGGTAGAGTCCGTTCGAGAAAGGACGCAACTGACTGTTTCTAGAACAAAACCTTCGATGCGATTACGCTGCAGCTCGAGGCGTCCGTCGAGCTTACCGGAACGCTCAAAGCGGTCCCCGAGGGCCAGAAAGCCCCTGGCGGACACGAACTCATTGTCGATTACTGGAAAGTGCTCGGTGCCGCCCCCGGCGCGGAAGAAGCGTTCACTAACAGACTCAACGAGGTACCATCTGTCCCTTTGATGCGCTCCGCCTTCATTTCACGGCTGACGATCTATCTCGTAGCAATCGGATCCTTCTATTCTTGCCGATCTTCGTCATCTTGTGTTGCGTGGCGAAACAGCGTCCAACGTCCTTCGTCTACGCGCCGCGCTCTTGTCTGCGTTCCGGTCTACCTATGCCGCGCACCACTGCTTGGAGGTGACGCCACCATGCCTCGTGCAGACCCAAGTGGAGGGCGGTGCGACGCTGTTCAAGTTTGACTATTACGGACAGCCTGCTTTTCTCACTCAGAGTTCTCAATTATACCTCGAGACCTGTCTTCCATCGCTCGGAGACGTGTTCTGTATTCAAGAAAGCTTCCGTGCCGAAAACAGGCAAGTTCACTGTGAATGGTGGTTCGGGTAGGACCTTGACCGTGATCGGACAGCCACACTCGCCGCCACCTGAGCGAGTATACCCACATGGAGGCAGAACTGGCATTCATCACCTTTGAAGACTTGATGACGCATATCGAGACCATTGTGGGTTGCGACTCCCTCTTTTTTTTGTTGCGTAGCATTGATCGCTCTGCTTGTCTCGCATAGATTTGCGAGAGTGTCGACAGACTTCTCGCTGACCCAGCCTCCGCCGCACTTATCAAGTCCCTTAATTCCACCTTTGCGGCGCCCGCCCGACCTTTCAAACGCTTGTCGTATTCGGACGCGATCCAATGGCTCAACGAACACGGTATTCAGCACGAGGCCGAGGATGCGGATGGTAACACCATCAAGGACGCCGAAGGCAAGCCCGTGATGGTTCCGCACGCGATTGGCGATGATATTGCCGAGGCCGCCGAGCGGCAGATGACAGACATTATTGGCACGCCGATTTTCCTGCATGGTTTCCCTGCAGAACTCAAGGCGTTTTACATGGAAAAGCTGCCGAGGAAGGAGGGGGAGACGGGTCCAGTGTTCACGGAGAGTTGCGACCTGTTGATGCCGGGGGTGGGCGAGATCGTTGGTGAGTTTCGTTGCCAACGTGGTACTGAGGAGACAAAGTTGAAGGGAAACCAGGTGGATCGATGAGGATATCGGACTCGCAGGAGTTGCTGGCGGCGTATGCAAGAGAAGGAATCGATCCTGCGCCGTACTATTGGTACACGGACCAGCGCAAGTATGGTACATGTCAGCACGGCGGATACGGTCTCGGCGTCGAAGTAAGTCGTAATCGTGCGAGTGTGACAGTTTTCTGCCGCTAACGCCTTTCTCATCCACCAGCGCCTCCTCGCGTGGTTGGCCAACAGGTATACGATCAGAGAATGCTCGTTATACCCTAGGTACGTAGTATGCTTCAGAGATGCGTAGGGTTGTGCTGACTATGCGTCAAGATGGCCTGGTCGTGCGACTCCTTGAACTCTGGCACTAGAGAATGACAAGTGGCACGAGGTTGGCTCTCGTACTTTTAGAGATTAGACTGTAATACTGGCGAGTTTGTAGATTATTGCGATGCAGGACGAACTTGGTGTAGGTCGCATCTACTGATCATTTCGTCTTTCAATGTTGCGACCCGCTCGTAATGAAGGAAGCCCTCAAAAGTTGAACAGGAAACTAGTTCGTTTCATTCTAAAGTACAACCGTACTCCACGCTTGCCACCCGCCGCCAAGTCTCCTTGTCCACTGCATACTCTTGTGCATAGTCGGCCTCGAGATGATGAAATCGTCTTCCTATTATGACGAGACTGTGTAAAGGCTCTCCAAAGACCTCGGGAGGCTGTTGAGAGAGTTCTTCTAGGGTCCCGCAGACGATACGTTGATCACCAATATCGCCACCGACTCTGGAGAGAGCGATGGCAAGAGTGGTAGCTGGGGACAGAACCTTTTGGTCTCGGAGTGCCTCTATTTCGAGGAGCTGTGAAACGGCCTGTGGGATCGACATGTACCGAGGAGGCTCGTATATCTTCCTCCCTCTGAATATTGTCGTTGCCGTCAATACCAGGCGTTGGGATGACGCGCGAACGAGAAAGAAACGGACCTCGCCAGATTTTCCTCACTCTGCTCCTTGACTTTGATGTCCAACAAGACGAGCGTGTGCAACCCGAGATCGCTGTTCTCCTTGATACGATCGTAAAAGGAGTCGGGTTTCCACGTGTCGGTGAAGAAGACGAGCGAGACGGTCTGGCCAAACGCGTACAGCTGCAGCCCGGACACCCCGACGGCGTTCATGATGGAAGCGTTGTGGATGATACGGACGGGAATGCGTTTGGCGCGGGCCCGGAGGACGATGTCAATGTGGGTCGTCGCGCTGTTGTCACTCGGCGCGTTAACGGGGCAGGCGAGGAGGGTGAACGGACAAAACGCGGGATGCGTACCCAAGTGGGTCCCCAACGACGAGGAATGCGACGTCCTGCGTGTCTGCGTCATGCAGGATGGCGTCGCTGTCGGTTTCGACCATGTCCCGATCGGCGAGGAGGACGGGTTTCCCGTAGAACGCCTCCTTGACGCCGATATGCGATCAGTAGGACGTCAGTTTGCGCGGGGTCGTGGGTGATCCGACTTGCCAGACGTTCCTTTTGGATCATGAGGATGCTAGTGTAGGCTTCGAGGTAGACTCGGGCAGACGACCGGACCGCCTGTATGTGGGATGAGCATCGATCCGGGATATTTCGATCATCATCTGCTTGCCTCCAAGCCACGGATGGTGATATCCTTTTCATCACAGAGACCCAGTCCGACCACGTAGAGCATCGTCAAGGACAGGCTGGGCAGCGGAGCGGTGTTGGTTCTGGTGCTAAGGGAACTTGGCGAGGCATGGCGGTCAAGAAACACACGAACACATACTCTATCAACATCCGGATCTTACACGAAGAAACTCGAGTCACCGCGTTGAAGGCGCGACCATCCAACGAATGAACTCGGCATCCATCCACACGGACCCACACAAGGAAAGAAAAGAAAACCTGTATTTCTCCAACGACATGTCGTCGACTTCGGACTCTACCACGGCCATGTTCAGCACCGTCGCCACGCGTTCAAAGCCGACGGCCGACCCCTTGGACATCCCCCTGTAAAGCCATGTCACTACTTGGTGCGCTACCCGACCATCCACCTTCCACAGCGTCCTAGTCACCCCGCTGAACCCGGCGACAGCCATGGAATGGATCACCTCGTTCAGCGTCGATTCGTTCCTGACCGCGACATGACACCCCGATGGGGGCGCAAATTCGGAATTCGTGTAACACTCCTGGATGATACACACGAGCGTGAGCTTCCGTCTTCCCATGACGAACCACGCTTCGAACGCTTCGTGGTGTGCTATGCCCCGTGACACGTGAGGTAGACCCAGCCGTGGTCTCGAATGGTCGCTGCAGCGCCGGTGACGGTCTCGAACAAAATGTCCGCGGCCATGCTTGCCTCGTTCCGGACCACCTCTCGATTTCGGACTTTACCCCTGGGAGGTCGAGCAGTTTCAGGTCTGTGCTCAGCTTCCCTGGTTGATCGCCGTAAACGGAACACGTACACTGGCTGTGCCAGCGTAATATATCACGAGTGCTCCATGGACATGAAAAAAGAAGGAGCCGCGGAAGGGGTTGTAGCCACCGTCAATCTGCTGTTCGTAAGCAGTCCCTGGACCTTGACACTGCCAACTGAAGGAGCCCGGCGCCCCCGGGGCTAGTACAGATAACGGAACCCCATTCTACGTCTCACAGCCTCCTCGAACGTGATCCCCTGCAACCTGGCTGCTTCCTCAATCCGCTCCCGCCCAGTTCCGTACATCACATCCAGTTCTTCACGTTCCAGCCGTTTGTTCTCCCGCATGAGCATCGCCCGGATGACTGACAACGAAAAAAATACCAGTCGACGTCAGAAATGCTTGCAAGTGAAAAGTTGAACACACCAAAACTGAGGAAGCTTGCAAACGTGAGCGCACAGAGCGCGATGATCATCGACTGATGGTACTTGGGGCCCCACTTCGATTTCCAGATATAGGATCCAGCACTATCCAGAAATTGTCGGTAAGATGACCAGGATGCTCTCCGTGGGGCGATTGTGTGACCACATACAAACCGCCTAGGCTTCCTATCCCGTTTACGAGGCCGATAGCCGCAGACCGTTTGGCGGGCGGTCGAGGAATGGTATTGGCCACCCAAACATTTACCAATGTTGCCCCTGACGCGCGCACGCGTAAAGGTTAGACAATGGTAAAAGGTCGACAAGAGCACAAGGGTATACGTGCCACAATATCCGGATGCCATGAGGAACATTGACAGGTATCTTCCGGCTGTCTTCATCGTCGATAATGAAATGATGTAACCAACCATAACCATCCACCACCAAGCGGTCTGGTGGAAAAATCGTTCCCCGGTAGCATCTGCATACACACACCTTCAAGTTAGTGAACCATCACGCAGCCCGCTTTGGAGAAAGAGCATGTTGTTTACCGGCATGACGCGCGTTGACTATTGTCGCGATGGTCGCAAGGATCCACGGTGGGCTAACCAGAGATAGGGAATAAGTGCAAAAGATATAAGACACCAAGCACATACGCAGCCATCAACAACGTGTTGATCGTTGAGTAGCCGAGGGTCGCGGTTAACCTGAACGCAAACGTGTCGACCTTGGTCACAACGTTCTGATCACGGGACCTACGTCGGGAAGAAGTTGACGAAACTGAACCCCAGACCTTCGGCACAGTACATGAGCGTAAACACCAGGACCTTTGGGTCTTTGAGCGCTAGCTTCAGTCCCTCAAAAAGCCTCGAGATGCAATTAACACTTGATACTCCATAAAAACATCGTAGGCGTACGAGGCTTCCGCGGAATCTTGGTCAGCTTCACCCCCATCTTCGGCAAGCCGGGCTTGCGCCAAATGTCTCTCCGCGGGAGTCAACCATCTGGTGTTGGTAGGCTACCGGAGGAAAACAAATTAGATCATACTTGCACAGAAGGGGGGACAAAGGTACATGATCAGGAAGCGACCACCTAAAGCCTTTCTTGAGTAGAATAAGAGCAAGAAGATAACTAGACGTACGCGGACAGGAACCCCACGAAGATTGTCACAGTGCCTTCGATATAGAACAGCCTGTATGCGAGTGACAGACAGTCAATTCGTATGCTCGGTACCGTAGCCACCAGCCGTACCAACGCCATGCTGCAATACCCCTTGTCCCATTCATGGTTGCAAACACACCCGCAGCCCACAACTAGGAGCCGGAAAGGAGTCAAGTGAGGGGATGGTAGCATAGAGCACGCTAGAGGCTCACAGTGCCAAAAGCGTTGGAGATAAGCAATCCAGATATGAGGATGGCAGATCTAAGAGCAAGCTCCTACAGACAGACAGGTCCGTTGCAATGAGTTGTGCGAGTGGAACAGCACAGACCTTCCGTGTATACCAACTTGACAAAAGATACATGGCTCCAGGATAAAAGGCCGCCTAAAGGGCATCTTGTTTCAGTGGTCCTTAGTAAATTTCATCGCCCTACCTCCGGCAACCCGATGAAGACACGACAAGCCACAATACCGGAAAAGTTGTGCGTAATACCAGTGAGGGCGCTTGTGAGTCCCCACAGAACGACACAGGTACTGATGTACAGGCTGGGCCTGGGAGGGGCAAGCAAGGCTGTTGAATACACCCAGTTCGTTTGGTACGAAAAAAAATGTGACTAACCTCGAAACATAGTTGATAGTCTGAATATAGTTTCAATTACTGCACGAATAACGACACCAAACCACTCACTGTGTTCGACAAAATCTGTCCCGGAGAGTACGATACATAAAGGATTGCAATTAGTGATGTTAAGGGCCTGGCCTGGCCTGAAAGCCCTGGCTTGGGCCTGGCTTGGTAGGGCCTGGCCTGAAAAAAATCTCAGGCCAGGCCCTAAGTCAAGGCCTGGGCCTGGCCTGGCCTGGGCCTGGCCTAGGCCAGGGCCTGCCATGAAAAATGAACTTATATAGCACATAAAAAATCTGAAAGACATAATGCATAGGCCAAATTCTCTTTTTTTCTCTTTTTTCTTTAGTGTTCCCTCTTTCCCCTTTCTTTCTAAGGCCAACTCCATTTTAGACTCTAGTCATCAGAAACATCTGAAAGATCTAAAATCCAAGTCAAATTTTCTTTTTCTCTTTGCTTCTCCTTAGCATTCTCCTCTTTCTCTTCCTTTTCTAGGGCCAACTCCAAAGCAGAAGATGGTGCTGGTTCAGAAAAGATGAGATCATGATTATACATCATTCTCAACACTTGAATAGCCTCCACAATATCATGCTTCAAACGATTGCGATGCTTAGTAATGGTGAGTGCAGCAGCAGAGAATGCACGTTCACTTGACACTGAGGAGGCCATAATGGCAAGATAGTCACAAGCCAAAGATGCCCACACAGGATATTGCTGGGAATTTATCTAAAAAAATTCAATAGTGAAATGTAGTGAAAAGACTTATAACTTACACCCCACCATTGCACTATAGTCATCCCCTGAGGTAAAGTATGAATTGAGTTAAGATAGAGGCTGAACTCTTTAATCCAAGGAGAGTTAGAACTTGAGTCAACCATATGTTCCTCAATAGTATCTTCATCATCACTAGATAGCTCTCTCAGTAGACTTGCAAGTTTTCCTTTTTTCATTTGGCTGGTAAATGATGGACCCTTGTCACCATATAGCTTCTGAAAACGCTCCTGAAACTAAACACTAATTAAAGACTTTATATCTATGCAAGACATGCTTACCAACTTCTCTGCATTGGCCAATACCCTTTGATGAAGGTCCTTACCCCAGTGTTTTTTGAAGTAAGTATCTTTCTGAGTAGGATCCAATACTATATAAAATCAGAAAAATAATCTAAACTTGAAATCCACTCACAGATAACCATAATATAGGCATCAGAATCAGCTGTATGCTCATAGTACTCTTTGATTTTGTCTAAGGCTGCTAGTAAGCCTTCATGGAAGTCTTTATACTTAACACCATTAGAGCGAGTAGTCCAAGCTTTATGAAGAGCTTCTAAAGCAGGAAGGGCATATTGTAAAGTGGGAACACTCTCTAAGGAAAAGCTTTGTTGGGCATTATCTGCATGCTTTTAAAAAATTAGTGATGCTATTAGCTTTGGTCATCTACTTACAGCCAAAAGCTTTGCAAACAATCCAACTCTTTGCCATTCCTCCTCTGTCAACCTAAGTTGATCAATCTTTTGTCTTTTGGCCAAAGTATCTGCTTTTAGGCCTAGCTCATAGACAAAGGTGTTCACAGACTATATATTTGTTAGTATGATCAAATAAACAAGGAAGATACAGATATACTAACTTTCTTCTTTCTCTCAGCTCTATCAATCATCACATAGGTGGAAGACCACCTAGTAGGCATATCAATGAGAAGATTAGAGACTTCTGATGGAGAACAGGATTCAGGAGGGCGAAGCTGAATATCTCTGAAGAGCTGTTTTCTCTGAGCTGAAGATCTAGCCTATGAAATGTTAATATGAGATAACTATTTGTCATGTTACATACCTTGACTGCAATGGCTCTAATAAGTCCAATTTCATCTCTATGTCCATCTTCCATTATTAGCTCCATGTCAGAACTATTAGGATTGTAGAAAGAAGCCTTGCTATAGGTGGAAATCAAAGCTCTTGTAGCCAAATGGATCACATGAGCCAAACACCTTGAAACTAGTTAATAATTTCAATATACAATAAAATTTATACCTTATACGGTGCTTTCTTCTAAGCCAGGGTTTTCCAGTATGATTAAGAAACCTTGTACCAAACTCAATAAGCATAGTGCCATTGTTGGCTGCATTATCACATGTGATATGACCAATCTACTCAAAGATATTAGTATTAGAACTCAAACAGAATAGAACTAACCTTGTGTACAATAGCAAGTCTTTCACACACTTTGAAAAGAGCCTGACCCAGTCTAACACCATCATGGACAGTGTTCATCTGCACAAAACCCAAAATATTAGACTGAAAGGTCCAGTTTTTTGGCCCAGATTCTTCAATCCAATGTCCAGTCACAGCAAAATATGCATCAACATTGCTGGCCTGCCAGGCATCACAGGTTAAACTGATTTCACCAGTTACCTTGGCACTCTAAAAAATGTCAAAATGATTAAATTTAATATAAACAGAACTTACATTAAGATGGTCTTTGAGCTTGGCCATCTGCCTTTTAAAGAGATCAATTATCTCTTGACGAGTTGCTTGCCTATTAGGAATAACAACACTCTTATTAGCTCTAGAGCAAACATCAATCATCTTCTTAAAAGAAGGGTGCTCTAGGGCTTGAAGAGGCTAGAATACAAACAAATAAGATAGTGAATATATATGCATGACAAAACTACACTTTACCTGATTGGTGCTAATTAGCCATTCTATTGTAGCTTCATGAAAAAGCTGCTCAGAATAAGGAGCCACTTTCTCCAAAGAGGAGATTTTCTGTACTTGATCATCCAAAGTACCTTGTTTGAGGTTAGCAGCAATAACATCCTTTTTTCTGCTTTTGCTATCCTCTGCAAGCATAGACTCAAAATTATTCTCCTTACACCACTTGTAATAGGCAGGCTAATCAATACAAAGAAGTTAGCAAGCAATTACAATAGAAAAAGAATATACCTTATGCTTCCATGCCAAATGCCTACGACAGGTTGATGCATCAGCAACTATCTCCATTCCACCTCCTTTCCTATATAACATTTTAGAGTAAGCAAGGAAAATATAACTATAGCTTACTTGCATAATAAACACTCTCTAAGACGTTTAGAGGAGCCCTGAACACTAGAGACCTTGACTGCACCAAAAAATGCAGCAACATCACGAGTCCTGTCCTTACAGTTCTTCTTAACCAGTATATCTTGTACTTGGATACTCTCATCCTCCTCATCAACATTCATTAAAGATGAAGGAGATTCTAAAAAAAGAAAAAAAAAATCAATCTAAAGTTTATATAAACAAATAACCTACCCAAGTTCCTAATACTGGATTCAGGCTGGACTTCTTCTTCTTCTTCTTCATCTATTGGTTCATAAACTATGTGTATGAAAGTAATGAATGAATGAAGATAATTTTAAAAGTACATACTAGATGGAGTATTGGAGGGCAAAGGACTGGGAGCAGTAGATAACATAGCTAACAATAACATTAATATGACAAAGTTAGGCCAACATCAATCACACCCGAGGAGGCATCCAGATGCCGGTCAGTTGTAAGACGAAGCCTCTTGCCAACAAACTCAATCTCCAGGTCTTCATCCAAATCAATACCGCCCTCAGATGATGGAGTGGTACGCTTGGTGGCTGCAAACATGTGCGCGGGTGAGTCAGCCAATATGGGCGAGTCGGCCGGTATTGGCGCGATCGGTTGCGCACGGCAATGGGCCGACCATCGAATGCAGTGTGTGCGCCACACGTGCACATCGGGCACACGTGCAGCGTGGGCGAGTTGGCCGGTATGGGTGCAACGGGGGTGATGGGTCGGGCGCGATGTGGGCGAGTTGGCCGGTATCAGCGCGACGGGTTGCGCACGCCGACCGTCGGATGCAGTGTGTGCGCCACACATGCACATCACACGCGTGCGCAGCGTGGGCAAGTTGGCCGGTATGGGCGCAACGCGCATGGTGATGGGGGTGATGGGTCGGGTGCGATGTGGGCGAGTTGGCCGGTATCGGCGCGATCGGTTGCGCACGACGATGGGTCAACCGTTGGATGCAGTGTGTGCGCATCGGGCGCACGCACAGCGGGGGCGAGTTGGCCGGTATTGGCGCGACGTGTTGTGCACGGTGATGGGGGTGATGGGTCGGGTGCCGTGTGTGGTGCCGTGTATGCGCGTTTGGCGTGCGTGCGGTGTAGGTGAGTTGACCGGTATAAACACAACGGGTTACGCACGATGATGGGGGTGATGGGTCAAGTGCAGTGTGCGGTGCCGCATATACCGCCGTTGAGTGTGTGTGCGGTGTGTGCGAGTCGGCCGGTATTGGCGCAATCGGTTGCGCATGGCGATGGGTCGGATGCCATGTGTGGCGCCGTATGTGTGCGGTGGGTGTACGTGCGGTGTGGGAGAGTCGATGGCGGCCGGTATGGGCATGAAAGAGAAATGGAGTCCCCAGTCAGTGTACGAAGTTAGTAGACAGAAAAGTACATTACCTTTGGCAGCCAGAATGACAGACAGGTTGGACTGCGCGGTAGCAGTGTCCGCTATAACGGATGCAGGAATTAAATAGAAAACAACTTAATAGTGGAATGCGGACACTTACTAGTACTTTGCAATGCCACGCGGTGGCTGGAGAGTTCAGGTGTAGCGGCATTATTACTATCAGTGAGGCGAGCCGATGGCTTGACGGCACGGCGCGATCGGAGTTGTTGGATAGGGGCATCCTCATCACTTGAGATGCTCCCCATTGCTGCGACAAGGAGAACGGTTGCCTCGGTGGTTCTGTAGCAATGAGTGAAGCTCAATGACATGTGGCTGATGTACTGTATAGTAGCTGTCAGACTTTGACAGACTTAAAATTTTATCATATTTCAATATTTAATAACAATAAATTTAGGGCTGAGCCAGGGCCCAGGCCCTGGGCTTGGGCCTGACAAATCCCCAGGCCAGGCCCTAGGCCCTCGACCACTTAGGGCCTGGGCCTGGCTTGGCCTGGCCTACATAGGGCCTGGAGCCAGGGCCTCAGGGCCTGAGGCCAGGCCCTTAACATCACTAATTGCAATCACTATATCGTATTGAATATCTGTTCTGCCCATTACTGGCTAGCTCTCACGAATGAACAAAGACGTGCCTGAAAGGCCCAAATCAGATTGTAAGCCCTGAATCCGCGCAGAGGCGATCGCGGTACGCTGTATTATTGCAAGTCAACATAACCTGCAGCAAGCCACACTATGTCCACGGTACGCACGTCCACGTAGTTCATGAGATAGATGATGACGACGGTAGGTAATAAACGAGCATCAAGCTTGCGAACAAGCTGCCGTTCAGCAGCTTGCCGTGTTTCCGCTTGTAAAACTTCATGGGCTTCACCCTCGTTGACCACGGCGGGGCCCCCCTTGTACGAATCGAGTTTCTTCCCTTTTTCGGTCAGCATAGTGAGTACGAGAGGGAGGAGCGTCAGTGCTCCACCTGCGCGACCTAAACCCGCTGGAATATAAGGAACGCTTTGGTACCGTAAGAACCTTGTCAGGTGAAGAGTTCGATATTAATGTGCCACGATATCGGTAGATAACAGTCTGAACTGGGGTTCCGAACAAGCTCTGAATGGTATGTCTGGCCATATCCGACTATTTTGTGCCAGCATGTCGCGGCCCCCCGAGGACTGGCGTGAACTTCAGCGCTCTCCGGCCACCCCGGACTACAATAGCGGCTTTCGTTGTTCCTGTGCCTCGAGCTCGTGTATGGTCGGTCGTGCGACAAACGCTAACTTGAACTCAAATCTGTGAACATCGAGAGATGGCCCTCATGCAAGGTACAGTTCAAGGGAGAGCGGATCGAGGTGACTCGACGGTTGAAAGCGTGAGGGGATGAGAATTCATGTAACTTGAAACATGGTATTCGCCGCGTTCAACTTCCTGTGCGGTGGTCTGGTCGGATGTCAACCTCACACTCCGGAGCACCTACATGGTAGCTAGACATCGACGACGACCGTGGTGTTGGCCATGTTGCTTCAACTTGGTTATACCTTTTAAACTGCTCGAGTTTTCGGGGTCTAGTTCAACATCCTTGGTTTCCACCATATTGAGCTTGTCAGCACAACTCTGACCTCGAAGTCGCTATCGACAAATTGACAGTAACCCTCGCCTACCAGTCCACTAGTCACGTGCCCAAGCGCCGTCACCCCAACAGAGCGTGTTCGTCCACTCGTCTCTCAGTGTTTCCCGCCATTGGCCACGGCAGGTTTCCAACGTCCCATTATTTGTTCTTTCGTGCCAGGATAATGTTACACCATCACCTCATGAGCAATACATCTATACGATTATCGCAAAACGAGCTTTTGTGCTGGTGGGTGCTGCTCACTCAAGAATGCCGCATTGGCACCCTAGCTCGACTTGTGTAGAGCTACAGGAAGTGGATGCGACATGCCGCAACACGGAATCTACTGCCTTTGGTGACGTTGTCTGAAAGGGTTCAAATTCCAATGTGAACAAACACGATCCGTTTCTCCAACGACACGTCGACCGAATCCACCACGGCCGTGTTCAGCGCCGTCGCCGCACGTTCAAAGTCGACGACCGGTCCCTTGAACATCTCCCTGTAAAACCGGGTCACTACCTGGTACGCGACCGAATCGTCCACCTTCCACAGCGTCCCAATCACCCCGCTGAACCCGGCAAACTGCATCCCAGCCGCGAGGTGGATGACCTCGTCTGGCGTCGACTCATCCCCGACTGCGGTATGACACGCAGACAGGAACGCAAACTCGGAACTCACGTAGCGCTCCTGGATGATTCGCATGAGCGTGAGTTTGCCGTCCCCCATCACGAACCATGATTCGAATGGCTTCGTGGCGTGCTGTGCGCCGTGACACGCGAGGTGGACCCAACTGTGGTCTCGGAATGCCTGGACGGTGCCGTTGATGGTGGCTGCAGCGTCGGTGACCATCTCGAATGACACGCCTTTGGCCGCGCTGGCCGCTTTACAAACCATCTCTAATTCGGACTCTACTTCTGGAAGGTCGAGTAGTTCTAGGTCCGCACTCGGCTTTCCCTGGCCAATCGCTGCAAAGGAAACCTCGTTTGTCATTCCAGAAGCATTGCTAGTCTTTCTTTGGGAATGACCATGTTCCCACATGTGAATGAGAGCTGAAAGAGAGGGAGCGTATGAAGAGACATAGATGTCCATCAGGTTCTTCTCTGCATTCCAATGCAGACTGGCAGCATGGACTGGGAGGGTGGTGAACTTTGAGGTCAGGTACCACCAAATTTGTGAGCCTGCTGGCAACTGAATATTGTTTTGCAAGATGGTGACAACTGGTTTGACAACAAACAACCCCAGCTCCTGCAGTGCCTTCTATTGAACATGCCTACTACTCTAGCTACAGAGGAGGCAGGGCTCGATACTCACTGGCTTGTGCTTGGTTGAGGAGCGAGGTCGGACTGGTGATGGTAGCAATCAGAGATGCTATTGGAACTCAGACGACTGAGCTTGAATATATATACTACATGATTATGTAAGT
>JBBPTT010000168.1:0-42656 GCA_038094175.1 Boletellus aff. lepidospora
TACACCCCGTAGTATATAAGACTCCGTACATACACTGTGGTACTTTAGTTTGATATCGATTTAATCGCCCTCCGGTCAGTTCCGACCACCCTCCGACCCATCTCCGACCCTCCGACCTCCGAGGACGTGAGTACAAGGGAGCGACACATAAGTCCTGCTCCAAGTCCTCCCCCTTTCGCTCTCCCGTCCCTCTGCGCGTACAGTCCGGACATCGTCGGACTTACCCGGAGGACCGGATTTAACAGGTTCGGACTGCATGATCGATGCATTTCAGATAGAGGCCCACAATTCGCCTCAGCCTTTGCTCGAGAACTGGCACGGCTACTGAAATACGACCTCGCCTTATCCACTGCTTATCATCCACAAACTGATGGAGAAACCAAATGCATAAATCAAGAGTTGGAAACATATCTCCGGATATTTTGTGATGGAAATCCTGCTAAGTGGCATGATTTACTCCCTATGGCCAAATTCGCTCACAATTCCGCCACACACTCGGTCACTAAACAAACCCCGTTCTCCTTGATGATGGGCTATGAACCTTGAGCATACCCTCCAATCGGCAAAACCTTCCTCCCAGCTCTCGAATCCTGACTCTCTATCTTAGACAAAGCAAGAGAAGAAGCTAAGGCCGCTCATGTTAACGCTCAACAACGACTCAGGGAAAGGGGGTGGAAAACATTCTCCCCATTCAAAATCGGCGATAAAGTTTGGCTTGAAGGAAAGAACCTTCAGATCCCTTACCCATCTAGGAAACTTGCCCCAAAACGAGAAGGCCCTTTTGAAATCAAGAAAGTCATCTCCTCCGTTAACTACCAGCTACGTCTCCCCCCCTCTTGGAAGATACACCCAGTTTTTCACGCCTCCCTTCTCACCCAGTTTGTTGAAACACCGGAACACGGACCCAACTTCCTCCGACCTCCACCAGACACCATCGAGGGAGAAGAAGAATACGAAGTAGAAGCCATTCTCGCACACAGAGGGCATGCTGGACGAAGAAAATACCTTGTCAAATGGAAAGGATACTCCTCCACAGAAAACACATGGGAACCAGCCGCCAACCTTTCCAATGCTCGCGAACTCCTTTCCGCTTATCGAAAATTACACCCATCGGCTTTTCTTGACAGAGTTTCCTTGGAAAAATCCCCTCCCCAACGTCAACAACGAAACTATTAACAAAAGTCTTGGAGCTGGAATCTCCAATGTACAAAGGGGGTATTGTTACAGTTTTTCCTTTATTTCCCCTTGATAAGCCCCTTTCACTCCCAATCTCGATTATGACGACTACCGATGAACTATTAGGATCCCTATGACTTAATCAAGTCATTAGACATTGGATGTCTCCTTCGTCAAGACCCATTCCTCCTCTTCACATCGTCACCTCTTCACATCATCACACCTTCACCATCTCACTATAATGGTAACCACGCATAGCCCCGCAGCCACCATCTTTTGATCCCTTGATCCCATCTCTGATGCTGCGCATTGATGTATCATTCACTTTGGTTACCCATGACTCATCCTGACTCATCACAGGCTGTATGCACAGCTTATCCTTGTACTATATAGTTGACCCTGGTTTACATCAATGTTCCCTAGCTAGTTCTACGCAATCTATGTGTAGTTATCTGGCCTCCTTGAGACTGCTAGTTGCAGTTAGAGAGATCTCTCCGCATGTCTTCGCACTACACTTGAGTGTGTGCTCAACTAGTTGCTTTCATCGGTTCTTGACTTGTTGTCAAAACCTTTGACCTTGCTGGATAGCTCCATGCAAGCGTAACAGATATGAACCTCGAGCATATCCAACCATCAGGAAAACCTTCCTCCCTGCCCTTGAATCCCGAATGACCATCCTTGATAATGCTCGAAAGGAAGCCAAGGCCGCTCATGTAACAGCCCAATTATGACAAAAGGAGAAAACCTGGTCCAAGTACAAACCCTTCAAAGTCGGAGACAAGGTTTGGCTGGAAGGAAAAAACCTCCGCATCCCTTACCCCTCTCGAAAGTTAGCCCCAAAACAAGAAGGTCCCTTTGAAATCGAAAGAGTCATTTCCTCCGTCGCATTTCAACTTCGACTTCCTACCTCCTGGAGGATTCACCCTGTATTCCACACCTCTCTCCTTACCCCATACGTCAAAACCCCTGAACATGGCCCCAACTTTATGCAACCACCCCCTGCCTCAATAAACGGAGAGGAAGAATACGAAGTAGAAGTGATACTCACTCATTGGGGGACTTTCAGATGAAAACAATATTTGGTTAAATGGAAAGGATACTCATCAGCCAAGAATACATGGGAACCCACCATAAATTTATCCAATTCCAGAAAATTACTACAGGATTATCAAGCAAAACATCCGGGTACCTTTCCGCAGTAGGAAACCGGTTCCTCCCAATCAATCAACCCTGATTATATACTCCCAGCCTGATCTGAAATCCTGGTCCGTGCACCGCCAACATTTTCTATAAAAAGCGACCTCCCATACCGAAACCCATCAGCATCACCGCTCTTACCCCTTAAACACCGCCCTCACCCCAGCATCATTATGCAATTCTCCATTGATTTCTATGAAACACTCCTCATACTCGCCACCCTCCTACTATTTTATGTAGTCCACCTGCTCCATGACCTCACGGAGAAGTCCAGGTTCTGGGTGGTAGAAGTATGTGTCTGGGACAAGGCCCTGCTATATCTGTCATGGGGTGACGGATCTATAGAAGCAGGACAAGAACGATAGTGGGTGGGGACGCCCACACTGGGGCCCAGGGTCGAAATAGGGCGCTGATACACCAATATTAGCCAACAACAATGGGTGGTAGTGCCACAGGACAGGGACTGGAGGGCTGTGACAGGACCAGAAGTGGAACACCTGGTGGACTCGCTGATGTTGAACCAGAGATGGGCAGATCCAAACTAAATAAAAGCCAATTGTAACCCGTCCAACTCAGCGTGATCTCATGGCCCACACTTACACTCCCCCCACCACCATCCCTGATCCCATGGAAGGATATCGCCTGGCACACACTGAGGAAAATGCGCTGGGGGAAATCTATCATTTTCATCATCTCCCCAAACAACAACTCTGGGATGCGTTGGAGAAGATTTTGCAAGACGTTCATCTTGTCTTAATGATCAACCATATGCCTGACTTCGAAGCAAATGAGTTCCTCCCCCTTACTCTAAACCTCTATCACCGCTACCATGCCTTTGCTATCCATACAGAACATCTTCCTAGCAATTCCATGCTAGCAGCCCCTTATGCCTTATCAAGAATGGCTCTCTCATGGATGAAGGATTACATTCTTGAGTTACTCGTCCGGCACGGAATTCTCCCCATTCTCGCCTCCCTCTCCACATTACCCATGCACGAATTCATGTGGCCAATCTTGCAATCCCTTGATGCTACAGAAACTCAAGACTTTCTTATGGTTGGGTTTCTATCTGACCCCATTGCTCTTCAAACAAACCCATGCCAGTATGTCCGTATTCCCCCACCAAGCAATCCTGCTACCCGACTGGTTGCCCACACCCCTACACACACTCCCAGCGAAACATCTTCGCACCTGGTAGAAGGTGAATTCTCGGTGCCCGTGGAAAGAACCGACACCCCATTCCCTAGAGAGAACGAGCAACCCCTCCCCACTCCTCCTCCCAGAACTCAATCTAGAACCCAAAGAGCAGCTGCTCATTGACAAGTTGACGATCAGTTCCTACAACCCCTCATCAACTCCCTCATCAACTTCGTCGCTAGATCAACTCCTCGATCAACTCACCCCCCCATCTGCTACACATGTGGGAACAGTGGACATTATCGCCCTGATTGCCCGGGATACACCTGCCCATTGTGTAGGGTATCGGCACCCGGTCACTTCCAATACAACTGTCCTTGACGTCGTTGCAGAATCTGTAATAGTGTGGTGCACACTATGGAGGATTGCCCACAGAACCAGGATACCACTTCCACCAGCTCCAATGGAGGTGAGACTGAACAGTAGATGGATAGTCCCGAGGTATTTGGGAATGTCAGAGGCAGGGCCTCCAATCTTTGCCAGAGGTATTGTTACAAGAAATGCCACCTTAAGTCAACCGACACAACGTGGTATGACCCTGATGAGTTTTTCCTCTCCAAATATCTATGCTTCCCAGTTAGTAACTTCTGCTGATAGCCATCTTCATTCCAATTCCCTTTCCATTCCTATGCCACCCCAATTTAGTCTTGACCTCAATGCACCCATTTCTATTTCGGACACTTCTCTCCTAAGATGATTCTCTCACATCATCTCGTGTTCCATCCTTCCCCTGGATACCGCAGTTCCCCTGTCATACTTGATGACTCTATATCAGCCAATTCTTAGTCATGACGAGTAGCTAGCGATATATAAAGACCTGTGACATGTATTATAGTTCTTCAGCTAGTTCTACGCAATCTACATGTAGTTGTCTGGCCTCCTCAAGACTGCCTGCCGTAGTTAGAGAGATCCTCTTGTGTCTTCACACTACACCTCAGAGTGTGCACTCGACTAGTTGCTTTCATTGGTTCTTGACTTGAGGTCGAACCTTTGACCTTGCTGGATAACTCCATGCAAGCATAACACCTCGAGCTCATCACAGCATCACCTAGCAACGATGATATCTCTACTGAGACAGAGCTCTTACAATACTACTGAAAGTTCCGACCTCTGGCTGTCTGGCTTGTCGCCCACAAGAAGATCTCTGCACATGACCATGATTGGTACTTCTGGCAGGGTCTGCTGACGACCGTCTGCCGTGCTATTGACCGACGCCTTGAACTCAAAGATCCAGACTACTCACACGACGATCCAACAGACTATGAGAAGGTCCTCAAAGCCAGGTGCTTTGTTCTGTCCGATGACACCTTTGATGCTGACACCAATGACCTCATTGCCGCTCAACTCAAGGCTATCAAGGGCGGGCCGTCATCCACATCAACCCAGTATACTAAGTCAACTAGATCCAGACTCCTCCCCACTCCAGACTCGGATGACAAAGAAGAAGTCCGGACCAAGGATGTGCCAAGAGATGTTCGCACCCGGCATGTCACTTTTGACCTGGAAACCATGTGTATCGATGAAGTAGAAAATATTGTGCATCGAATGCACTCTCTGGACATTGCTGACACCTCTTACTCAGCTTTGTACACTCGTTTAGTTTGTCTAGCACCGGCTGCAGCTCAAGCATGGGCACCACCGTCCACTCACCAACTCAAAGTGCACCCACCGTCCCACTCTCCAATATTGCAGCCGCCACAACCACACCTCACTGCCCTCACAGCACTCGTGTGCTATATGTGTGGAGGCCCACATGTCCTACAGGATTGCCCCACTACTGATGCACTAATTCGTCAATGTCGCATCATCTGGACCAACGGGTTCCTGACATTCCCAGATGGCTCACAAATTCAGCACCACCCCACCACTGGAAACTTACAGACCACCGTCGAAGAATACTATGCGAAGCCCATGATGTCCAGACTGGCACCTGTGCCACCCACCTCCAGATTCCAGCGCGACGTCCCACCACACCTCACATCCACGAATATGCTCACTGCTGACGAGTTGTCTTACTCATTCAATTGCGAACCCTGTGCTGACAACCATGTGCTTATTGTAGATGAGGTCATCCATGAGGTTGATGCCAATGCCATCACACAGTCCAAGGCCTGCCAAGCCATGGTCACCAATGACTCAGAGTGACGACCAACACCACCTCCACCAGTAGCTTCAAAGCCACCACCCACTTTCACCTATGAGTCCAAGGCCGCATCTCCGGAAGCAGCACACCGCATATACCAGAGCATCCTTTCTACTCCTATGCCAAGTATGACTATCGCTGACCTCTTTGCTGTTAGTCCGGACCTACGAAAAGAAGTGGTCGAGTACTGCAAAACACATTGTATTCCAAGTACAGTGACCATGCTCTCTGTCGACCACTTGTCAGTCCCGCCGCTGCAAATCAAGCACTCCACTCCACTGTGGGAATTGCCTGTCCTGCTCAATGGTGTCCACTAGGAATACGGTCTACTCAATGACAGGTCAGAGATTGTCATCATCAGGGAGGACGTTTGGCGCAAGTCAGGTGCGCCAATTAATGAATGTACCAAGACTACGATGCAAACTGCCAATGGAGGCACTCAACCCATGAACAGGTGCATCGAAATGCTAGAAATCAATGTCAATGGTATCAAAACTTGGGCCCACGTGTATGTCATCCCTAATGCCCCATTTCAGTTGCTGCTTGGCCATCCGTGGCAGTGTCTGGTCCACTTGCAGAAGCAGGAAACCAAAGATGGTGTCCTAGTTACTGTCCATAACCCCCTCCGCCCATCCGAATGTTGCACCATCTCAACCATCACTCTCCCCTCTCCACAGCAAGGCTCCTGTGACTCTTTCGTGCTCACAGCACCAGTGCCGACCTCCTCCCTCTCCTTGATGACTCTCTCGGAGTTCCAGCTCCATGATACATTTGCATTCGACCCCATCTGACACGTCCTCACCTACAAGAAGGTCGTGAATCATGTTAAACCCGTCACTACGACTATGCCCCAGCATGCCCGTATCGTTTGTCATTTTCTGAGCAACCCTCTGGCCTCCCTTCCCATTCTACCAACCAATCCACCACCGTTCTTGCCCAGACTTTGCCTATCGCAGGAGTGCATTGATGCCCTTGGCATCTTCAAGAACTCATTTTTGTGGCCCAAAGAGCACAAACTTGCTGCTCATGTCCTATGCCTCAACAAGTTAGGGCTGGCCTGGGATGAGTTGGAGAAAGGTTGGTTCCACGATGATTATTTCCCTCCCATCATCATCCCTACCATCGAACACATGCCTTGGGTACACCGTCAGCCGCCCATCCCGCCTGGAATTCGTGATGAGGTTATCATGCTTATCAAGTCAAAGATTGCATCCGGTGTGTACGAGCCATCCAACAGCTCGTACCAATCCAAGTGGTTTTGTGTTGCCAAGAAGAACGGTTCAATCCGGATCATGCACGACTTACAGCCCCTCAACACTGTAACCATCAAGGACACAGCCACCCTGCCATATGTCGACCACTTTGCCGAGCAGTCTGCCAGTCATTCAATATACTCCATGATGGACTTGTTTGTTGGATTCGACCACTGAGCACTCACTGTCAAGTCTCGCGACATCACCACATTCCAGACGCCCTTGGGCACCTTCCATCTCACCTCGCTCCCCATGGGCTGGACTGACTCACCCGCAATCTTCCAGAACGATGTCGCTTTTATCTTACAGGATGAGGTGGACGTCACACCCAATTTCCAAGATGATATCAATGTGCTCAGCCCTCACACGCACTATGAGCTACCCAACAGTTCCTATGAGACAATACCTGACAACTTGGATGTCCGTCACTTCGTATGGGAACACTGCCTAGATGTTCACCGCGTACTCCATCGCCTCACACATGCCGGCACCATGGTCTCTGCCAAGAAACTGTTCATCTCTCAGCCACAGGTTATTGTTGTTGATCAGACTTGCAGCTACGAAGGACATACACCAGACCAGTCGAAGGTCTCGAAAGTCACCAACTGGCCAAGTCCATGCATGACCCAGACTGAGGTGCATGGTTTCCTGGGCACCACAGGCACCATGCATGTTTGGATCTGTGACTACTCCTCCATCGCCTGCCCGCTTATCGATCTCACATGCGATGTGGTGCCTTTCGACTGGACAGCTGCATGTCAGTGTGCCATAGACACCCTCAAGGCTGCCATCACCTCCAGTCCGGCCATCCGACCCATCGATTATGTGTCTGGACACACAGTTGTCCTCACTGTTGACTCCTCTCACATCACTGTTGGCTATATTCTTTCACAGCACGATCAGGATGGATGGCGTCAGCCTTCTTGTTTCGGCTCTATCTCATGGAATGACCAGGAGTCCCAATACTCTCAGGCGAAGCTAGAGCTTTATGGGCTCTTTCGTGCACTCAAGTCGGTAAAAGTTTGGCTCATCGGCCTTAAAACCCTCATTGTTGAAGTCGATGCAAAATACATCAAGGGGATGCTCAATCACCCAGATATCCAGCCGAACGCTGCCATGAATTGCTGGATCATGGGCATCCTTACATTCGACTTTGTGCTCAAGCACGTCCCTGCATCTTGCCACCAAGGCCCTGATGGCCTTTCCTGCCGCCACCGTGTTGATGAAGATACTGCCGATGACGACGAGACAGAAGAAGAGGTGGAGGACTGGCTTGACGAGACGGTGTGTTGCTCAATCTGGATTGCCAACAGCCTCTACACAGGATGGTTTTGGTCTCATCTCGCCGAGGGAGGAGGGAGCACACTTGTGCTCTCCTCAACCACACATGACGATGACATCCCAATTCCAACGACTCAGCAGACACGCCAACACTTCGACCTCTTACAAGACATCACATCCTTTCTCGACACACTGAGCACTCTGTCTGGACTAAATCCTCTACAGTGCATGTGCTTCATCAAGCATGCATCTCATTACTTCGTCAAAAGTGGATGACTCTGGCGTAAAGAGCCACAAGCAGCACGCGCACGGCAGCTGGCTAAGCATGATGACAATCTCCAAGAGATCCATAACCACATCCTCAAGAGCCGCTATGCCTCTGTTGCAGACTTTGAGCGTCGGACTGCTCACAATATTTGAGACCGCACCTTTGAGCTGGGCGAGCTACTTCTTGTCCTCAACAAGAAGATTGTGTTACACTCACCGGGTGGCAAGCATAAGGACTTGGATAAAGGTCAAGGACAAGGGCAAGGTTACACCCTATAGATGCAAAGGTTCGGCGTATATAGCCGCAAGGGGACAGGGACTGGGACCCTGAGGACGCGACCAGTAACAATGACCGGCTGTAGACAAGGAAGAAACAAGGGAGTGCCCACTCAAAAGTAGGGCAAGGACTTAGAGAGATCCAGGGGAGCAAGGAGATGCTATTCCAAGTAGGTCTAGCTTAGGGATACATGGCTGGAGCCTTGGGGTTTATATACCCCAGGGATACAGGATGACTAAGTGACCATGGAAGGCTATGGAATGCATAGGAATAAAGATGAGTCAAAGGAACACAGCCAAAGGCTGTGGAACAGGAAAGAAGAATATTCTAGAGAAGCACAGCCAGGAGGCTGTGGAACAGGAAAAAGAAGAATGGTTAAGTAATACACAGCCAGATGCTTAGTAAAGCTGTACAAGTCATCAGCCAATGAGTCAAAGAGGCAAGGTAAGCATAGACAAAGGAGAAAAGGGGCGAGATAAGAAAAGAGTAGGGTAAAATGTGACAGGAAGGGAATTGGAATGGAGATGACTATCAACAGAAGTTACTAGTCGAGAAGCATAGACAGAAGGAGAAGAAAAACTCATCAAGGTCATACCACGTCGTGCCGGTTGAGATAGGGTGGCATTTCTTGTAACAATACCTCTGGCAAAGATTGGAGGCCCTGCCTCCAACATCCCCAAATACCTTGGAATGACCCATTTACTGTTCGCCCTCACCTCCATGGGAGCTGGTGGAGGTGGTATCCTGGTTCTGTGGGCAATTCTCCATAGAGTGCACCACACTATTACAGATTCCACAATGATGTCGAGGGCAGTTGTATTGGGAGTGACCGGGTACCGATACCCTACACAATGGGCAGGTGTATTCTGGGCAATCAGGGTGATAGTGTCCACTGTTTCCACATGTGTAGCAGATGGAGGAGCAAGCCAATTGAGGAGCTGATCTAGCGATGAAGTCGACGAGGGATGTGATGAGGGGCTGCAGGAACTGGTCATCAAATCTTCAATGAGCAGCTGCTCTTCGGGATCTAGATCAAGTTCTGGGCGGAGGAGTGGGGATGGGTTGCTCGTTCTCTCTAGGGAATGGGGTGTTGGTTCTCTCCAAGGGCGAAGAGAATTCACCTTCTGCCAGGTGCAAAGATGTTTTGCTGGAAGTGCTTGTAGAGGTGCAAGCAACCAGTCGGGCAGTGGGACTACTTGGTGGGGGTATATGGATATACTGGCGCAGGTTTGTTTGAAGAGTGAGGGGGTCAGATAGAAATCCCACCATAAGAAAGTCTCGGGTCTCCATAGCATCTAGAGATTGCAAGATGGGCCACATGAATTCGTGCATGGGTAAAGCAGGAAGTGAGGTGAGGATAGGCAGGATTCCGTGCCGAATGAGCAACTCGAGGATGTAATCCTTCATTCATGAGAGTACTATTCTTGACAAGGCATAGGGGGCTGCCAGCATGGAGTCGCTTGGGAGATGTTCTGTATGAAGAGAGAAGGCGTGATATTGATGATAGAGGTTAAGGGTGAGGGGGAGAAACTCATTCGTTTTGAAATCCAGCATGTGGTTGATCATCAGGACTAGATGAACGTCCTGCAAGATCTTCTCTAACGCTTCCCAGAGTTGCTGTTTGGGAAGATGATGAAACCGATAGATTTCTCCTAGCGCATTTTCCTCAGTATGTGCAAGGCAATATCCCTCCATGGGGTCAGGAACGGTGGTAGGAGCGGAGTAAGTGTGGGCCATGAGATCACGATGGGTTGGAGCAGTTACAAAAACTGTTTTATTCATTCAGGGTCCACCCATCTCCGGTTCAGCATCGGTGAGTCCACTAAGTGTTCCACCTCTGGTCCTGTCACAGCCCTCCTGTCCTGTGGTGCTACCACCTGGTGTTGTCAGCTAAGATGGGCACATCAGCACCTTATTTTGACCCTGGGCCCCAGTGTGGGGGTCCCCACCCACTAGTGTTCTTGTCTTGCTTCTATAGACCCGTCACCCCATGACAGGTATAGCAGGGCTTTGTCCCAGACATGTACTTCTACTGCCCAGAACCTCAACTTTTCTGTGAGGTCATGGAGCAGGTGGACTACGTAGAATAGTAGGAGGGTGGCGAGGATGAGAAGTGTCTTGTAAAAATCAATGGAGAATTGCATGATGATGATGAAGGGGGTGGTGTGGGTGTAGCTGTAATGCTGGCAGGTTTCGAGGGGAGAGGTCACTTTTTATAGATATGGTTGGCTGTGCATGGACCAGGATTTTGGATCAAGTCGGGGCTGCAGATTCAGGGTCTTTTGTTCGGGGAAAACTGGTTTCCTACTGTGGAAAGGTACCCGGATGCTTTGCTTGATAATCCTGTAGTAATTTTCTGGAATTGGATAAATTTATGGTGGGTTCCCAGGTATTTTCGGCCGAAGAGTATCCTTTCCATTTGACCAAATAGTGTCTTCGTCCGAAGGTCCCCCGATGTGCGAGTATCGCTTCTACTTCATATTCCTCCTCTCCATCAATTGTGGAGGGGGGTGGTCGCATAAAGTTGGGGCCATGTTCAGGGGTTTCGATGTAAGGGGTAAGGAGAGAGGTGTGGAATACAGGGTGAATCTTCCAAGAGGGAGGAAGTCGGAGCTGGAATGTGACATGAGAAATGATTTTTTCAATTTCAAAGGGGCCTTCTTGTTTAGGGGCTAGTTTTCGAGAGGGGTAGGGGATTCAAAGGTTTCTTCCTTTGAGCCAAACTTTATCTCCTACTTTGAAAGGTTTGTATTTGGACCAAGTTCTTTTCTTTTGTCATAATTGGGCTGTTACATGAGCAGCCTTTGCTTCCTTTCGGGCGTTGTCTAGGATAGTCATTCGAGATTCGAGGGCAGGGAGGAAGGTTTTCCTGATTGCCAGGTATGCTCAAGGTTTGTATCCCATCATTAGGGCAAAAGGTGTTTGTTTGGTAACCGAATGGATGGAGGAGTTGTGAGCAAATTCAGCCATAGGGAGAATATCGTGCCACTTAGCAGGATTTCCGTCACAAAAGATTCTGAGATATGTTTCTAATTCTTGATTGACTCGTTCAGTTTCTCAATCAGTTTGAGGGTGATAGGCAGTTGATAAGGCCACATCATATTGCAAAAGTTGGGCAAGCTCTCTGGCGAATGCAGATGCAAATTGTGGTCCTCTATCTGAAATGACTCGGTCGTGGAGTCCAAATCTGGGGAAGATATTTCTAAAAAAGAGTTTGGCTACCCCTGCTGTGTTGATGGTTTTGTTGCAAGAGAGGAAAATTACCCCCTTTGTAAGACCATGGTTGACCACGACCAGTACAGAATCGAAACCAGCAGAGATCAGAAGATCCAAGATCAAATCCATGGAAATATTTTGGAATGGCCAGTCTGCCTCCATGGGATTGGGAATGGGTGGTGGTGTGGTAGGGTGGGTATTTACTTTGTTTGCTTGGCAGACTGCACATCCATGGACAAACCTTCGGACGAAAGTTGAGAGACCTGGCCACCAATAATCTCGTTGGAGTAGGGATAGGGTTCTAAAATATCCACCATGCCCGCCAGCAGGGGATTCGTGTATTTTAGTAACCAACATCTGTCGCTGTGGTTCTGGGATAAAGAGATGCCCCTTGAAATATAGTATCCTGTCCTTCCATTTCCAATCGTTGGCAGTAGCTCGAGGGAACAACGAAGAACCCATCTGGGCTGCTGTAATGGCGTCTTTTGCCAAGGGATCGTCTTTGGTGGAGAGGATCACCTTCTCTTGTATTGCAAGGTCGATAAGGTTGATGAAGTGATCATCAGGGATGAGGGTGACATCCTGGTTGTCACTGGTGGTGTCTACTTCTTCCTTTCAGGATAAGGCATCGGCAGGGGCCATCTTGTTTCCAGGGAGATTTTGATAGCGGATATCGAAATCTTGTAAAAACAACATCTATCTTGCTTGTCGTCAAGACAGCTTATGGGGTTGTTTAAAGTATGCCAGGTTCTTATGATCAGTTTGGATCGTCACCTGATGCTCTGTCCCAGATAGGTAGTGTCTCCATTCCTCTAGTGCTCATATAACTGCTAACAATTCTTGATCGTAGATGTCATAGTTTCGTTCCTTGGGTGAGAAAGTTCGGGAGAAATAGGCGCAGGGGTGGAGGTCACCATTACTATCAGTTTGTATGAGGACTGCCCCCAAAGCTGTGAGTGAGGCATCACTCATGACTGTGAATGGTTTGGTGGAGTCTGGCATTTTAAGGACAGGTCGGGACATGAAGGCCTTTTGTAGCTTTCTAAAGGCTTTTTCGCATTCAGGAGACCAATTCCAGCTGGCTCCTTTCTTGGTAAGGTCATGGAGAGGTCGACTGATTCTAGAAAAGTCTGGAATGAACTTCCTGTAGAAATTACAGAAACCGATGAATGATCAGATCTGCTTTACTGAAGTGGGAGTCTTCCATCCTTTGATGGCTTGCAGTTTCCCTGGGTCAAGAGTGATTTCCCCAGGTCAAACTATCATCCCCAAGTAGTCGACTTCGGTGACGTTGAAGGAACATTTACTTAACTTGAGGTATAATTCGTTATCCATCATTCATTGTAGGACTTTTCGAGTCCTCTCTGTATGTTCCCCTGGTTGTTTTGAGGCAATGATGAGATCATCCATGTATATGATTAGCCATCCTTCGGCAATCATATCAGCGAACACATGATTCATTAGGGCTTGAAACATGGCTGGGGAATTGCTTTGGCCAAAGAACATGACTGTTGGTTTGAACAATCCTATTGGAGTGATGAAGGCGGCCTTCCATCTATCGGGGGGGTGGATCAGCACATTGTTATATCCCCATCATATATCCATCTTGGTGAAGATGGTGGCATCTTTTAGTTGATCAACGAGTTCGGAAATGTGGGGTAAGGGGTAAGCGTTTTTGACTGTGTGTTCATTAAGGTATCAGTAGTCTTGACAGGGGCGGAGTCCTCCGTCTTTCTTTGGTATGAAAAAGAAAGGTGATGCTTGGGGCGACTGTGATGGTACAATGGTTCCTTTCCTTAGGTTTTCATCGACAAACATTTTGCAGGCTTCTAGCTCCTTACACATCAGGGTTTCACATATTTTGAGTCACCAATAATATGATTGCTAAGGTATTTCGATTATCAAAAGTTATGATGACTCCTTTTGAGAATGCTGAAAATATGATATTTGTGGGATGTCAACAATATGTTACCTAATTAGATCTTTTGTAATGACTTCTATAGCATCATAAAAGGAGCTACATAATAAATGTTTTCATGCATTGGATAATGTTTCTGATAAGCATATATTATGTACAGCATGATCTACTTCCATAAAATATTATATTTTCAGGCAGCAATAATGTTATACAAATAGGTTAGCTTATCTGTGTAGTAAAAAAAAAATTTCCAATTCCATCTAAGCTAAACTCAAAATTATATATTTTAATATACCCAAAAGTGATTGGGTAATGCATGGGTGATAGTCGTGTGGGTAGCAGGAGACGAATGTGCGTCAAGCAGTTGGAGAAGTACCCAGACATGTGGGCAAGTATTTGGTATGGAAAAATATACATATAACATTACACTACAGCCATCCAACTACTTCTGCCATCATCACCCATGTCAAACCGTGCTCACATGTCAATCCTGTGCATGGTGAGGTCGATGACATAGCCAAGTTGTTATGAACTTACCTTCATTAACGGTAAGATAACTACATGATTTTCAGAGAAGCGCCATCACACAAAGTGCGAGACAACAGCAGCCAGGCTAACAATCTCCAGATTGGGATCTAGGTCCTTGGAGTACAGCTTTGCCAGAAAGTGTGGATAATGTTGAAATGGGTTGATTGTCACCATGTTGACAGGAAGTTGGCATTGTATAGCAAATTGCACATGAGCATTGTCCTCGAGGATATACTTGATGGAACCTGGCACAGCAGTATTGCTACCATAGGAAAGGAACATCACCAGGCTGTTCCTGATGTGAGTAGAATTCTGACTAAAGGTTGTGCCACTGAGTTGGTAACAAGCATGGAAAAGAACATATTTCTGGCAGGTGTGAGGGATAAGATCAGGTGGAACAGGCAGTTGCCAACCACCGGAAGTACTTGGAAGTGCTGGCTCGCGGGTTGCATTCATATGTTTATCAAATAGAGCTAGGCATTGCCTGATAGCGGGTGGACAATCAGGGCATGCAAGCCAGCTGTGCAGTTTCAATGCTTGGATAAAGGACTATAACATTGTTTTTTCGAGTTCACCTAAGGGTTATCACACTTAGTTGGCATGTGGGGATAGTTTACAGAGACAAACCAAATTTATTATTTGTTGGCAACTGCTGTAGTTGACCAATGAGGTGTTCAGAGGGAAAGCACCACCAGGAGTGAACAGGTCTGAATAACTGGAGATAGTCATAGATATGACATGCCATATGGGCATTTGGTCACACAGATGCATCTGGTAGAACCTCTTTCAACTCACCCAGCCAAGATGTAATATGTCTTTGATACGCTTCCATCTAGGGTGCTGTCATAGACTGAAAACAAGCAATCTGGATTGCCGATACAAGATGCATCGTGTGATTGAGGACATGTTGTAGCTGGCTGGCTATTTCTTCCGACGGTTGTACCAATCCCTTGCCCCAAAGGCTGATGAGAGCCAGTGGCAGAAAGATGGTAGCCATAGTTCACCATTCGTCAGCTTTCAAAGTCCTTGCTTGTGCTTTGCCGAAGTCATGGGGTATGGAATGAAGGAAAGTGGGTGTATGTCATATGCCATTCCAGCACTCTGGTCCTCCGGTCCCATCTCCGTTACAACTCTGATGCGATCTCCTTCAGGACGCATCCCCTGACCCCCAGACCCATGTGACCCTTTCCTTTTATAAACTTCCTTGTATTCTGACTGGCTGTGCCACCTTCCGTTATCTACATTATAGTTTACTCAGCCTCCATTCTTTAGTGCCACGGTCCATCACTCCACTCACTACGGTGCACAGCTCCGGTTACTCCTTACCCATATTACAAATCTGTAGTTTTCCCTCAGTATATAAATTGTAGATACTCTGTCATGTACCCCTCAGTCTGAATATCAACTAGGATACCCTGGTGTTCCTAACCTCTGTCTCTGACCATCTCCAACCTCGCTCCTGTTAACTCCAATCATCCTCCTCCTAACTCCACTACTCCGACCTCCAACCCCTAAGGGCCTGAACCTAAGCAAGGGCGTGACACATAAGTCCTGCACCAAGGCCCACAACCCTGACCCTCGGACATCCCTCTGGAGCACCAGAGACCTGGTCCTAACAGTGTATCTGCTTCTCTAACAAGTTGTTGGATTCGATACATCACAGGTGGAGTGGATATCTGAAGCTGAGGGGTGGCTGCCATTGGTTTTGTCTTCTGCTGATCGCTCGTGAATATATGCAAAATTCAACAGCTTAAAGTACCTACCCATTCAACGAGCATTCTGACCCAATGTCCTTTGTATACATTCCTTATTCCAGAGGGAGGCAGTAAGTTGAGCCCTTCAGCAATGAATTTCAAGGAATTGATGCTCTTTGTGAAAAGCTTACGTTCCAATGAGTCAAGGTGGGCTTGAATGCAGATATCTTCCCCTTCCTCTTCACCCTGCTCCATGGCACTGAGAAGCAATACTTGAATACTATTGACCTGCTTCTGATCTTTCTCGCTGAGTGATTGCGCACCGTCCAATCTGAACTCTTCAATGAATGTGGGCCACATATCTGATTCAGCCTGCAATCTGATAGCTTGGGATGTCATAAGTCTGAGGTTTTCATGGAAGTGGTTTTGTGCAAGACCCTCAAGCAAGCAGTGCATTGAATCTATAACCAATTGTCTTGCTGGGTCCCAATACGGAAGACACCAAAGTGACGACCATCTGACACCATGTTGAACAAATAACTTGTGCTGCTTGTTGGGTGGAGCACCCTTGTAGGCTTCTAAAAGATGTCATAGGGTAACTTTGTCACGAAATCTCCAATCAGGAGATTGGATATCCATTCTGCCAAGTGTAGACAGGCGAAAACAGTGGCAGGCACTACAATAGAAATGACTTGTAGCAGCAGCCATCTGTGCAATCTTCCTCGCAGCTGGGAGATCACAGATGATACATGCAATGGCTGTTAGGACTGGATCTCCGGTGCTCCGGAGGGATGTCTGAGGGTCGGGGTTGTGGGCCTTGGCACAGGACTTATGTGTCGCGCCCTTGCTTAGGTTCAGGCCCTTAGGGGTCGGAGGTCGGAGTAGTGGAGTTAGGAGGAGGATGATCAGAGTTAATAGGAGTGAGGTTGGAGATGATCGGAGACAGAGGTTGGGAACACCAGGGTATCCTAGTTGATATTCAGACTGAGGGGTACATGACAGAGTATCTATGATTTATATACTGAGGGAAAACTACGGATTTGTAATACGGGTAAGGAGTAACTGGAGCTGTGCACCATAGCAAGTGGAGTGATGGACTGCAGCGCTAAAGAATGGAGGCTGAGTAAACTATAATGTAGATAATGGAAGGTGGCACAGCCAGTCAGAATACAAGGGAGTACATAAAAGGAAAGGGTCATGTGGGTCTGGAGGTCAGGGGATGCATCCTGAAGGAGATTACATCGGAGTTGTAGCAGAGATGGGACTGGAGGACTGGAGTGCTGGAACAGCATATGACAGTGCCTCCCTGTTAGGGCCGAGCCCTCGAGGCCCTAAGGCCAGGAGTTAGGGCGAGACAGGAAATGAGCAAAGTCACAGCACAATGATGAAAAGAAAAAATAGGGGGTGCTACTGGGTGGAGGTAAGAGGGGCAGAGATGCAGAGATGCGCGGAGTAGGGAATAGGGGCAGGAACCAGAGGGGCAGAGTGTGTCACAGTCAGAGTTGCCAAAGAGGCAGGGGTTGGAGGAATGGAGTTCAACCGGAGGGTTGGAGTGAGCCCAGGGGCATTAGCATTCATACCACAGAATCCTGGAAGAAGTTGCTCCCCAAACCCGATATCGTCAATGGATGAAAAAGTGGGAGGGCCGAGCAGTTTCCGACAGAGACTGGGCAGAACCCAATGGAGTTGTGCAAAAGTGCACCGGAGTGCAAGCGCATAGGCCAGAGGTCCTGAAGCAGAGTGTGGAGGTGGAGGGAGTCAGAGTCAGAGGAGAAGTGGGGATGGTAGCGGAGGTCTGAAACAAAGAAGTGAAGAACAAAAACGAAAATAGAAACGGAGGGGACAGAGAAACTAATGAACAGGAGGGGACCGAATCAGTACAGGGGTAGAAGCAGAAGAAGGGAAGCATAGGGGTCAGAGAAGAGAAGATCGGAATGGAGGTACATTGGAGGGGATCGGAGTAAGTGGAGGGGTTGCAGAAGGGAGTCAGAGGGACTAAACAGGTAACAGAAAGGCTATAGTAGGAAGAGAGAAAAACAAAAATGTATATACAGAGGGTCCAAGTGTCAGAGGGTGTGTGGTGGTGGAGATCGCCTCGGAGTTGTCATCGAAAAGATGGTCAGAGATCAGGAGGTGATTGGGAGGTGGGGCACTATCCCCCTACTAGGCCTGAACCCCTGAAGGCCTTTCGGAGGCTGATCAGTGGAGTTCAAAGCACCTTATATAATCCTGGGCATGGGGTGCAACACACGAGTACCTTAACCTGCACCACCACCATGTCCACTCCCCAACCCATCACCAACATATCAGAGTGGTCAGAGGTGCAGCTTGTTGAACGTGACAACGATGACGAGAGGACCACGGATGCAAAGTACGTGGAGTGTAAGAGGAGGGCAAAGGCAAGGAAGGAGGTGGAAGAGACACAGAGGGCAGTAGCGGAGGCAGTGTGAAGGAAGGCGGAGGAGGACACTCAGAGAGTGGCAGAGGAGTGGAAGAGGGTGGAGGAGGTGTGAAGGGCTGTGGCAGAGGAGACGGCAAGGATCAGGGTGGCGGAGGAGCAGAGGAGAGCAGAGGAAGCAGCCAAGGAGAGGGTGAGTGGTCGTCAAGTCAACCTTGAGCACTGACTGACGACTGCAGGCATCAGAGGTGATGGCACAGCAACAGCACCCACCGAAGGGCAAGTCCCTGATCCGGGAGCTGCTGGAGGAGTGCCAGAGGTGCATGGAGCAGGGGCTGGAGTGCGAGGTCAGGGACGGAAAGTCGATGGCATGCACAGCATGCCAGGTGGCGAAGACGAGGTGTGAGCGGCCCAGAGAGGAGAAGCCAGAGTGGAAGCGGAGGAGGCAGAGCCCAGCGGACGTGGAGGAGGGGCTGAGCCAGAAGAGGGTGGGGACAGGTGAGATGGAGGGGCACGAGCGCCTCATAGAGGTACTTGGGAGCATTGCTCATGTGATCTGTGAGCTCCAGGAGGTATCAGTGGCACAGGTGAAGCTCCTGGGCTGCCAGAACAAGCTTCTAGGGGAGCTCGTGGATCTGAAAGCGGAGGAGCTGCGGACTGGGTCAGAGGAGTTGGAGGGCTCAGAGGAGTCTCAGGAGGGCTCAGAGATGTCGGGGGTGAGAGCAGAGGGAGTAGGAGAGGCAGGGAAAGGGAAGGAAAAGGAAAAAGAATGAAGGAGAAGGAGAAGGACTAAAGAAAATGTAACTACATAGTTCTATGAATGTACAAAAGTTCTGAATGAATGACAACAGGGTGACAAGACTAGAAAGAGTCCGAGATGTTGGAGGCATTGGAGGACTCGGAGGGGAGTGAGTCAGTGGGGGTGGTTGGGCAGAGTGGAGGGCAATGTCTGGAGTGGGGACAGGAAGCAATGGAGTGTCCTGCAGAGCCACAGAACAAGCAAAGCTCCAGACGGAAGCATCAGAGGTGCTCTTTGGGGTGGAGTCGACCATCAGGACCAAGGAAAGGGAAAGGAATGTTGGGGGTCACAGGGGGGGTGTCAGATAGGGGCAGATGGGATGGCTCGTTGTCCAACTCCAGAGTGGAGTGGACCGGAGATGAAGGTGCAGAGGGGGTCAGAGAGCCCGGAGGACTGTCAGAGGCACCAGTGAGTTCGTCCTGGCACTCCCAATATCTATGGTCGATGTCCTGGGCCATGGTATGGAGGTCAGAGATGGTGTCAGGCTTCCCAAGACGAGAAATCTCATCCTTGATATGGTCAGGGAGTCCTTTGTAGAGACTCCAACAGAGGGCGCCAGAGCCCCAACTCCGGACTTGGGATGCGGCCTTGTTCCATTTCACAAGATAGGGGGTTATCTGCTCTGAGTCTGACATGTGAAGGGCCTCTAGGGCTTCTTCAGCATCTGTGACAGGGTCATAAGGTCCAAAATTGGACTGGAGTTCATAAAGGAAAGAATGCCAATTAGACATCCATGTGGGTTGGAGCTCTGGAGCTTCAACTCCGAGGAGGTCTGGTTCGAAATACTCTAAGGCTGTGCCAGTGAGATAAGATTGCGTGAATGTGATCTTAGCATGATCAGTGTGATAAGATCGTGGATGGGCTTGGAATCGGAGTTCACATTGTGTGACGAATGTCCTGAGCTCCGATGGGTTGGAGCCATCGAAGGGATCAGGTGCATGGACTTTAGGAGTGGAGGGACCAGAGGTGTCATGGAGCTTGGAGGTCATGGAGCAGATGGCTTTTGCCAAGTGTGCAAAGGGTTCGAAACCAAGTGAGGCACTGCTCGAGGAACTGGAGTGCATGCTATGACAGGAACTGGAGGGGACAGACGACAGAGTGGGTGGAGAAGATGGGATTGTCAGAGGACTGCATCTGGCATGACTGCTGGGCTTCGGAGAGCGGACAGAGGGGGTTGGATGAGAAGTCTGAATGTCGGAGTGTGTGAAGTGCATGGAGATGGATGGCAGAGGTCAAGCCGTGAGGCTGATGTAGGAGTTGCCTGGGGCAGTGCGATGGCTACTGAATGCACTCTGAAGAACTTCGTGCTTGGCTTGCCCAAGTGTCTGTCTGCATGATGTCATACTTGGTGTGGATAAGTGAACCTAACACAAGTGGGAGTCTGAATATACTGTTAGGACTGGATCTCTGGTGCTCCGGAGGGATGTCTGAGGATCAGGGTTGTGGGCCTTGGCGCAGGACTTATGTGTCGCGCCCTTGCTTAGGTTCAGGCCCTTAGGGGTCGGAGGTTGGAGTAGTGGAGTTAGGAGGAGGATGATCAAGTTAATAGGAGTGAGGTTGGAGATGATCGGAGACAGAGGTCAGGAACACCAGGGTATCCTAGTTGATATTCAGACTGAGGGGTACATGACAGAGTACCTACGATTTATATACTGAGGGAAAACTATGGATTTGTAATATGGGTAAGGAGTAACCGGAGCTGTGCACCATAGCAAGTGGAGTGACGGACTGTGGCGCTAAAGAATGGAGGCTGAGTAAACTATAATGTAGATAACGGAAGGTGGCACAGCCAGTCAGAATACAAGGGAGTACATAAAAGGAAAGGGTCATGTGGGTCCAGGGGTCAGGGGATGCGTCCTGAAGGAGATTGCATCGGAGTTGTAGCGGAGATGGGACCAGAGGACCAGAGTGCTGGAACAGCATATGACAATGGCACAACATGTAACTTGACCTTGACTCGCAGTTGCTGTGCAAGAAAAACAAATGCCTCTTTCCCAGCTCTCTTGCATATCATTGATCAGGGGATCCAAAAAGAAGTTCAGTTCTTCACCAGATGGTTTGTGCGGGCCTGGGATGATGCCAGTGAGGTACATATTCTCTGGTTTGTAACAGACATCCAGAGGGAGGTTCAAGCACGCACAGGAGATGATGCCAGTTGATATTGTTGCATTCCATTGACAGTTGCCTTCCATGTTGAAAAAATCAATGCTCAGAGAAAAGAGAAAACGGCCTTCATCCCCTTGGTCAATGAACAATCACTGACTGCAAGGACCCATAAACATGCAGATGTACTCCACATCCCATATGTCCTTTGTAATTGGGGGAGAATGTGAGTCAGTGCTCTGTGCGATGAGGTCACACTGCTTGTCCATGAGCTGCTCCAAACCTGGTTTTGCCAATAGAGCTGATAAATAGTCGTGGAAGTGATGATAGACAAAGGATTTGAGAGGCATTTTACAGCTGTGATCTGGATTGCTCACAAGGACAGAATGACATGGATCACTTTCAGGTTGAGATCTATTGCTGCAATAGTGTGGGTAGCTAGGATGTGATCCAGCAAGGACTGGCTTGTATGTGCAACTACATTGCAGACAAACTACATTTGTGGTAGTTCGACCCTCAAGTTGAATCAAGACATTGCCATCTCAACAGTCTCTGGGATTTGTGTGATAGTATGATCATGAATGGTTTCAGCTTTTGATAGATTAAAAGCCAACTCAAGAATGAGAGATATGATACTGAGGAAAAAGTTGCTGCATGTGTGGCTGACACCAATCAGGGCGACACTGATGACACTAAGGAACAAGGACACTTGTGTGACCTCATCGCACAAATTGATGGGATGTTCAAAGTGATGGGCTAATGCAATTCAGACATTGGGTGGATTTGAAAAACAAGAATAGGCAACTTACATGAATCATATTCTACCAGACCATTCATAACTTCTAACTGGCTCGCCCTGCTGAGCTGAGCTACAAATACATGCAGGATCTTGGCTAGTTCCTCTTTGTATGTAGAGACTGGAGCAACTCATTGTTTAACATTTGATAGGGCAGTTTGAACAGACTTCAACTCAGAGTGGGGAATCTGGCAAGTATCGGAGCGAATGGGACCAAGGGACTGTTGGTCAATACATTGCATCCGAAGTGCAAATTGATCGAGTATTCTATGTGCAACTACTGTGCGATGATGTGTTTCTCCAGATTTTCTGGCAGAGCATTTCTGCATCAGCAGAGAGAAACTCGGTAGAAGATAAAGTCACCTTGCTGTGGATCTGGTCATTTCATGTACCAGAGCACTGTGAACACCCCTGCTTGGTGGATTCTCCAGCTCAATAGAGAGACTATCAACAGTGGATCGTCCACCAATCGCCCTCACAAGATCACTAGTGGTCTGTTGACCTTGAAATTCTCAGCAAGAAGCCCATAATTTGCTAGGCTGAGAGTCTATGTCGGGGCCATGATCATTAAGGGTCAGTGAAAATAGTGAGGTGGAAATGATGTCAACAGATTGCAGCAGCTGGGTTGTAATCAGGCAAGGTAAGGTAGTGAGTAGAAAGACCAATCTTACCTTGGAGTGCTCTTCGGTAAGAGCTTGAGGAGTGGAATGTGCAACAGCTGCCCTGTGTGCATCATGTGGAGGTTCCTCTGACAGTGTAGTATTGTGGAGGTGAACATGTTTAAGATGCTTTAGTTGGAGTTTCCCTGCAGGGCTCTTCGTGATGCCATCGTCACCAAGCTCACAGCAGACTATGCAATCACAACGATAGAACTGATTGCAGGTGGGCATGATGGGTTGCTAATTAGGTGACACTATGGTATATACACATTCCAGCAACATACCAACCCTGTAGCCAAATAATAGTGTTGGTGCTAATTCAACAAGAGTTGTGCGTTCACCATAGGGACCACTAAATGGAAGAAATTTAAGACATTAGTTGGCGATGCGACACGCTGGGCAGAACAATTAAAGTAGTGAAGACAAATCATCCATATGGCAGGCTCACCAACAGTTGTCAGCTCTGTCATGTACCCCATTGTTGAGAACCATAATCAGCACATTGCACATTTTATTTGTGCTGGCACAATGCACCGTGCCTACATCATTGTCATCATTGTCTCTAATAACTGCAACTACGGTAAGATCATGTACATGGATATGGTAGAGGTACGGGAACAAGAAGAAAAGCTTATCTAATTGTTGTGTGTGGGTTGATATTGTGAAACCAACTCAGCTGGGACTTGCCATGACAGTCCTTAGTAATCGTTGCCCACACTCATGGTGGCAAGTCCTGGCTGAGTTGGTTTCACAATATCAACCCGCACACAACAATTAGATAAGCTTTTCTTCTTGTTCCTGTACCTCTACCATATGCAGTGTAGAATGTATAGTAGTATGTAGCCCCCTCAACAGTGCATAGTAAAGTGTAGCGTTGGTAGCCTTAATGATGTACATGCACCCAGAATGCCTGCTCTCTGGCCTAAGTGCTCAGCCCACCAAATGGCTGGGTGGTCCTTCCAAATCAGATGGCAGATGAGGGTACTGTCCTCAATGATGTTTGTGTATCCAGAATGTTCTCTAGCCTTGACATGTGTATGTCGTGATTGGCATAGGATGTTACCGGCTCTTTATTGCAAGTAAGGTTGCTCGTCATTCACAGAACTATTGCTAATTTGACCATGTTGAGGTTGCTACTGTGAACATCCCTCTCATGATGCAAGGCTACACTCTCCTCGAAGATATTGCTATCATTGTCCTGCCCCAGTACCTGTTCTGTCTTCTCAGTTGAGACAAATTCACCTTGCTGAGGCTGTGTTCGCTCCATGTCACCATGAACGAACACACTCATTAATAGGTCCATCATTGTATCTGAGGACCACTAGTACTGTTTTAGTCACGGTAGGTTGTTATATTGACTGGAACTCTTATGACGTGTTGATATGTGATAAGTGCAACCATACTGAATGCCAGCAAGTGGATAACCATCTGTGTGATGGATCCAACCAGGCTCCTCCTGGAACTGGCTCGATTCATGCCTTGTTTGATGGAGGGGATGCACTTCTTCCAAATAATGATTTTAGGTTCATTGTCGAACCTGGAGGATGCAGTTGCAATCAAATGGTGCATGTCTCCCTCATATGCCTTACCATCTATTGGTCTCACATTCCAGGTGGACAACAGGGCTTACCATGACTGTTTGCACATGACCTGCAATGGAGTGCTGCAGTACTTGATGCAAGGTTCCATTCACTTTGTGGAATACATAAGCCTTTCCCTCTTCCCCACCCCCAACTATTTTCTCCCCTTGCTCTGCAAAAACGACCTGTCTAGGGTATGTCTTTGATGGCTTCATCTCATAGGTTTGGCTACACATCCCATCATCTATGCAGTGAAGACTGTAACCCGTGACCCCATTATCAATCACAACATGGGTATGAGATCAATCTATTGCAGCTCCTCCGCTGTTTTGCTCACAGGTTAGTCATTTTAGATCATAAATAACCAACTTACATAATCCTCCCTGTAGTGTGGGTAGACATTATGGAGCCATCCTTGTTCCTGAGTGTGCAGCTAGAGCCAGGTAAGCATAGATTAAAGTCCATTAACTGACACTTACATTTCCCCATTGTACATCCCAAATACTAGCATGTCTCCTCTGTAAAAGAATGCGGCCTGAGGAACAGAAGTTGGGAGTTTGACACTAAAGGTATTTGACAAGTGGTACTTCAAATCTAGGGACCAAAGTTGGATGTGCTTGTTGTGGGTAGTCATAATTATACAAGGATTGCTATTGAACATCTCATAGGTGAGTGTCATGATTTCCTGACCAGTACCAATTCTCCTTGACCAAGCTTCATCAAACTCAGTCAATGTGTCCATGCGTTGCCTCCATAAAATGATATAGCCAAGACCAGTCCTAGTGCAGAGCATTTCCTGGACATTGTCCCTCCAAGTGAGCCATGCTACACAAGTAACTGGATCCTGGGGGTTTCGCGTGTTGTTAGCTTTTGTGACCTGGGTCCGTTTGTGCAGATCCCAGATCTGCAACCCATCCATTCCTATGCTTCGTCAGTGATGTCGTCCCCCATTAGAATGCCATACTGACCCCCACTTGCAAGTAGGTTCCCGCTGTCTGACACCACCATGGACAGTATGGTGTTTCAATGTCCAGATAGCTTAAAGTCAAGGGAGTACATGGAACCAGAGGATCTTTCAAAGAATTTGGAGAGCATGGTGAGTGTGATATGTCTTTATTTTTTCGGCTCCATTCCTCCTTATATACATGAATAGATTATTGTAACTTTTGGAATTACTATAAGTGGTTCATGACGATGAGGTTTTCTTTACTGCTTGCCCATACAATTATAATTGTGTGCATAGTCACGAAATGTGTCAATGGCAGTGGCATAATAAGGTGCTCAAGGTAACAGTAGTTCAAGTACCTCAATTTAGGTATCTGGTACTGGAATCAGGTTATAGTATTTATGGTCATTCCTTTGGCTTCATTGGCCACCTATGCTATGGTTCTATTCTCCATCTTTGGTTCTACTGTTGAAGCTCACTTCAACCCTCTAGGAGTGGGAGCACCTGGTGAGTTAGTTGTCCTTCCCATATGATCATATTTGATGATGTCCACAGTACCTTATGAAGGGTATCCTGCAAACAAGACTTCTGCTAAAGTGCAACCTTCTAAAAGTCGGTTTCTAGACTGTAAATTTTTCTACCAGCTTACAGCTTCACAGAACATCCCTTCAATGAGACTGAGATGGCCATATGCCATAATCCCTCGGTTACCAGAGCAAATATGAGTGTAGGCCCCCCAAGCTCTGAGCTTGCCATAGTCAAAGTCCTGCCCCCGAACAACCCCCCCAGAGGTGATTGTGTAGATTGCTACATAATTCACTCTCTGATCGTTCTTAGACCACCTCGTTGATGCTGCTGGTATGGCACTCTCCCCCAATCCTATATTGCTTGCAAGTGCAGATGAAGACATCGGACATCCCAAGCACACAATATCCAAGTGCTGGTCTCTTGCACCCATGGCTGTGTGTAGCCCAGGTGCTAGGAAGGTATTGGTCAAGGAGGTTGATTATTTGGAGACTGTTCATGACGCTTTCTACTCGCTTAGACACAACCAAAATGCTGTTATCACTCAGCTTCGTGATGACCTGAGAGTAAAGGAAGCAATGATATCTGAACAGCAGGAAAAAATTAGAGCTGACCTTATCAATAAAGATCATACAATATCACTCCAGAATGATTCCATGAAAAAGCTTGAGGCTGATCTTGTGGAGGTGAAAACCCTGATGGGGGTGCTTGCCAACAGAGACACACTTCTCATTGCACAACAGGAGAACCTTAAGAGAGAGATGGCCACAGCAGCAGAAGAATCTTGCCTAGCTGCACAGACAGAGTTCTCTGAACAGCTCGCTAAACTCGCAGTCAGTCCCTATCTATATCCTACATCCATAGACTCATGGTATATATTAGGCAGAGCGGGAGTCCGAACTTCTTGCTATGAAACAAAAGAATGAATCCATTATGGAACAACTTATTGTGTGTTTCTAATTAGCACTTTTAGTATGCCACTTATTCATCGACAGCAACTACAAAAGGCTGCGCCACAAGCCAGTTCCCAAGAAGCTTTCATGAATATTCCCCAGCTAAATACTTCAGATGTAAGTTACTATGGCAGCATGAATATCATTATACTCATGTTTCTTGTCCAGCTGCAAGTATCAACTTGTTCAGCTGAGAATATGGCACCTGTGCCCATAGAATATAGCATGGCCCAATTCACTGATCAAGTATATTTGTTGTTGGTGGATAGATTCTCACATGCTCCTCCTCCCTCTGCCCATTCTGCCCCCTCTGCTCCTTCCCGTGTGTGACATTTGAAGACGCTGAAGAAGGTTCAAGATTTAAAATGGGAGATTGACATAGACCATGAAAGAAACCAGAACTTGGTATGTTTGTTTCCCCTCTTTCATTTGTGTCTTACCATATTGATAGGAACACGTTCGCCACATATTTGAGGAGGTCTTCCTTGTCAAGAAGGATGAAGATTTTCTGCTTGTGGCCTCACCCTCTCCAGAGGACATGTCTTCCGACGTCCCAGATCCCACTGATCTCCGTTGGGACTTTAGTAGTCCTGCTTCATCAAGCTGGAACCAGGCCATTATCAGCTTGCTTCTGCAGAAGTTAGCTGAGCTTTGGGACTCCAAAGGGTGGGTTACGGCACCAAGGATGCCTGCCTATTGGGAGCATGCCATTACTCAGAAGTTCAACTGCATCAGGACAATCACATCAAAAACAAAGCCTATGATTCTGGGAGATCACTGCATTGAGACGCAAGGTCAGATTGCTGACTGGCTAGTACGAGAGAAAGAGGAAGCTCTACAGAGGGCCAGGAGGGACGCTCAAAGGCTAGCAGTACTCAGATTCGATGCTCTTACTTTGTAATGCTAATCTAATCATACAGAAATACAAGTGATGTGTCCAAAACACTATGACCATCATGCAGCTCACAGCAGAAAAGGGGGATCATGACGACACAGATGCCTGGAAATTCTTACGTGACATAGTTATCATGCTGGGTAGTGAAGGCATGAGCTCAGACAAAAGTGGTGAGGATGAGATGCAAGTGGTATTTCTTACTCATGAAATGCCATGGCACAGGAATCTTGGGAGGGAGCTCAAGATCATTGATGATTGTCACCCCCTTCACACAGGTCATGCAAGAGGCCCGAAGCCAACCAAACGTGTCAAGACTCCCAGGCCCACTTTGCGCAAACCAGTCAAAGAGTTGCCATCATTGTTCTATGAACCAGGGTGGTTAGTAGAGAACCCAATAATGGCCTCCAAGGCATCCTTCCAATGGAAGGAAATCATCACCCGCCAGTGACAAGTTTGTATATTTGTTGTACTACATATACATACCTGGGATTTGTGCGCTATTGTGTATTTATGGTACCGATCTGTTCCTAGTTACTGCCTTAAAAACAATAACCCAAATAACAATGCACCTTTTTTTTTTTTTACCTCTGCACTATATAAGATATGACAATGTTGTTTCTAGTGTTCTGACACACCCTTTAGTCATGGTGGTGAGTCACTCATGTTGGTCTCTTACATGTTTACCATGCACTGTCAGAAATGAATTCAATACTGCTGACTGAGAAATGAGAAAAACTTAAACTGACCACAGATGACAGCAGTAACAAAGGTGAGCTTTGTTCTATCAAAGTTGTTCATAAGTGAAATAATGACCCACCAGCCCAACAACATAGTTGGGACACTGGCAAATATCACCAGCACCATACTTGCCATAGCCATATTGGGACTGGTTTGCAGCTTTGCTATCAGAAGTCTGTTGACAGCCAATGAGACACTGCAATATATATACCTAACCTGAAGGATGGCTGAATGTCTCTACATGTAGAAATGTGACTTTGTATGATGCACTATGATGCGCAAAAGAGGGTGTGCATAATCAATGTATATTATGGTAAAACTATCAAACACTTCAGGGGTAAGCTAAACATATATCGGAAGCAGGAAGAACAAGACATATTTTGACTTCCTTAAGTGGACTGACCACTGCTTTCCTTTCTTTCTTAACCCACCAAATAACTTGACAGAATTCCCCTTTGTACTCTCCTCGCAGCACCAACACATGCTGACCTTTCATGGTCAGGCTAGCAGGGGTCAGGAAACACACAGGAATGAAGTGATACTCAAGAGTATGTCCTGTGTGGTTCCCTGTGACAAAAATGGATGCGTAGCCTGGAGGCACTACTCCGTTTACATTGGTAAAGTGACTTGGGCAAGTACTTTGCACCACTCGCTTGACATACTTTGTGCCGGAATAGCCAGTGCCCACATTGAAGCACAAATGGTGGCCAAGGAAATCACAGAAGGCCGGCTCAAAGAACCATGGGATACAACCTAGATAACGTCATTAGTAACCAATTACATAGATAAGAAATAAGTAACTACCATAATCTACCACCATGTCCTCTGGAGTAATTTTCCATGCACCATCGTCTCCATGATGATCTTTGGCAACCTGAGATCTTGGCATAGGTGGAGGTGTGGAACAACCTGCTGGAGGTTCCCCTGCATGAAAAGATCGTGCAATAAGGGACTCCAGCTGTGATAACAATGGCCCTTCTATCAGGGTACCGTCTATCCAAGTATGTTGCCTATTTCAGGGTAAGACTGGGATAAGATTGACTACTTTGATGAATACATGTCACTCACTCTGTTGCCAAATGCTTCTTGTTCACCTCCAGTGAAGGATGGTTGAGAAGTGAAACCACACAAGTTTCCCGATTGACATTGTGAAGCATTGCATGATACCCCTTGAACTCCCCAGCAATGATCCACACGTCCCGGCCAACAGGGGCTTGAGGTATCAGAAAGGGAAAGTGGAGGGCGCAAAAGGAAATTGGAATGGTGAACTTTAATCCCATTAGCAAAGATCACAGTAAATGAGAGCAAACTCACACATTCCCCGCTGTCTTCCATCCTAAGCACAGCCTCTCCCTTGGGGAAGTTGACATCCCTCACCATCCCTACCATCCCTGTGTGCTCACCTTGAGCAACTCAAAGCGCATCCCCAACAGCCACGTTGTAGCCATGCTCTTTTGAAAATGTTAGGAGATGGAGTGGTTTGGAGATCTTCACCTCATCAGAGTGAACCAAACAAGGTTTCCATTTGTTGGTGCCAGGGACATTAACCCAATACCAGCTGAGTTCTTCAATGCTGTCGAGTATTCCAGTATGTCTGGCATACTGTCCTGAGTGAACTAGTACTGTATCCCCCTGCATCAGGTGATCGAATGTATGCATGGCAGGCACCAAATCCACATCAAGACCGGGATGATCAGACACAATCGACATGACATGAGATCGAAGGTGCATTCCCAAAAATGACCATGGGACTACAACCTGCAAGAATAAGTCAGGGTGACCCAAAGGACAAAGTAGAACATACCACATCATTGGTTTCCAGTAAAATTGTGAGGTCCTCTTCACCGGTGGTGAGGACAGTGCCAACAGATCCATAATGGCATCCAGTGAAAATTATGATGTCGTCACCCTGTCTGAAGAAACAACAAACCTCAGTGATGGGTACTGTGCACAGGGGAACATTGGATTCCAAAGGCTGTATGGTAATGATGCCTCGATCCAACTCTACCAAGAGAATCCTAGCTCTCTGTTCTCCAAGAGAGCCTCCCTTAGACTGTACATAGTCACCCTCTCTCCAAAGGGCTGAGGAAAATGTGAAGTTAGTACATGCAACAAGGTTGGCATCAACTTGAGCTTCTGCATGCAATGCAATCTGATCTGGATGAGGCGCTTCAACTGTTTGAAGAGAAGACTTCACAAGGGAGATGTGAAGCAATCCGCAATGATAATATTGATAATTGCACATCCAGATACCAGCACTCCTTTTGAAAGGGACAACTTTCAAGCCAGCATTTCTCACCTTGTTTTCATCAAAGAGTCTGCATTGGATGTCATGGTGGTCATCTTTCTTGTCATATGGGTGACATCTAGGAATGACAAGAACATCACAATGGGCATCTTCGATGGTTAGAAGATAACCAATGTCGCCCCTGTGGAGTCTGCACAAAATTCAGACCCATGACTGCGCACATAGCAAGCTTTCTGATGGAGTAAGAAATGACAGCTCGTTGTCAGGGACCCACACAATGGAATGAATAGTCAAGGTGTTGGATGGGGGACAGGCTGAGCTAATTGTGGCAGGGCTATCAGCTTCAATGTAAATCTTCAGCGGAAGTCTTGCAACATCCCAGCAATGTAAGCTGCATGCCTCCAAGGCAACTTGACAGAAAGTTGCGATGTTTTCTAACACATAAGATTAGCATTATTAATCAAAGATGCATCCTTACTTACTGGTAGGGAAAGTGACAATATACATGTGTTTTGAATCCCAGAGTTCAATTTGTGGCATTTGGAGTGGCATGGGACCACGGGACACCTCATTCAAGCCTTCCACTCTTTGGTATCGGTCAAAAAGGTTGTGGATGCAGTTTTCATATGATGCACACCCTGCTGGCTCGAGTTCCCGAGCAATGAAACTACTCCCATGTGAAACTTCATCGTCCGACCCACTCAGTGAGTCCTCCTCATCCCCTTCTGTTGCAGCAATGTTGACAAATCTTGACACAATGGTGTGACATTTCCGTGGACACAGGGATTCATCCTGGGATTGGCGATGATGGGAAAGATTAGTGGCCAGCATATTGATGTTGACACCAAGTACAGCCATGGCCTCATCAATGACCTGTACAGGATGGGGCACCTCTCCAAGCACAGGCTCCTCATCAGGGGAAGAGGCATTGAAGATGGCATTAAAAGTGCCAGTCCAGTCTGTCTCCATGAAGGAAGTGCCAAACATGTCTTTCATCTTCTCAACTAGCTCAGGAAACTCGATGGTTCCCACCACCCACTCTCATACCAACTCCCATGCAGCAGGGTTCTGTCATAATGATCCTAGGCCACCTACTGCAAAGGATATTAATTAAACATTTATCATTGACAACGCCTCTCACCTTGAGAGGGAGGTCTTTCCAGACCAACCCAATTCTTTGTTTCGAATGAAGTTGCCTGAGTTGCAGATGCAGCTACACACAGGGCTCTCAGTGCATGTGAGTAAAAATGGAGTAGGTGTTGCCACAGACCTTGTTTGTGCTGGGCGAGTGTTTCTTGAATTTTCTCGAACCCATCAATTCCTGACTCGATGACAATGTCAACAAGGTCATTCCAATCATCAGAAATGACCGACTCATGACCAGCAAGCGCTAGATCGAGCAACTGGTAAAACCTTGCATAGGAAATCTCACAAAGAGCAAAAGCCTTGAGTACATCAAGGACCTCATTGAGGAACATCAAGGGCGAAATCTTGAACTGTGGCAGTGACATGTGGTGGATGTTTCAAGTGATAGTGGACAGTGGAGGAGTCTGTAAAAGATGTTTAGACACAACATTTGAGCATGTTGTGGTACTTTCACACACCACAGGAAGCAAAACTGTTCGAAGTTGCTGGGACCACAAATCAATGAGTTGCCCATGAACAAAAGGGCATACTAGGGGGTGACCACTGTGAACCAACGGTAGATACCAACTTAAATTTGTGCACTCACCATCTGTAGTTTGATGGTGGAGAACCTGACCATTTTGTGAGCTGAGTGTCAAGGCCAGAGGGTGGGTGGGCATTCTAGATACATGTACATCATTGAGGCTATTGACATTGAATTTTACTATGCACCGTTTGTTATGCTTGCATGGAGTTATCCAGCAAGGTCAAAGGTTCAATCATAGATCCAGAACCAATGAAAGCAACTAGTCAAGCACACACTCTGAGGTGTAGTGCAAAGACACTGAAAGGATCTCACTAACTGCGAAAAGCAGTCTCATGGAGGCCAGAAAACTACACATAGATTGCGTAGAACTAGCTGGAGAACTTATGGTACAAGATGGACTTGACTATATAGTACAAGGATAGGCTGTACATATAGCCATCGTGAGTCAGAGTGAGTCAGGATCAGTCAGGATCAGTCATAGGTAACTAAGGGGATTGATGTATCAATGCGCAGCATTAATGATGGGATCAAGGGATCAAAAGATGGTGGCTGTGAGGCTATACATGGTTACCGCCATGGTGAGATGGTGAAGACATGAGGATGTGAAGATGTGAAAGGGTGACGAGGTGTCAAGGTGACAAGGTGATGAGTCAAGCAGGATCAGCTTGGAAGAGCGCTTGTCTGATGGGTATCGGACATCCTAGGGGTTTTCGGTAGTCATCACCCTCACAGTCAATAATAGGGAAGACTTATCAAGGGTAGAAAAAGAAAAACTGTAACACCATTGAGGATGGTACCCTCATCTGCCATCTGATTTGGAAGGACCACCCAGCCATTTGGTGGGCTGAGCACCGAGGCCAGAGGGTGGGTGTTCTGGGTGCATCTACATCATTAAGGCTACCAGTGCTACACTTTACTATGCAGCATTGAGGGGGCTACATACTACTATACATTCTACACTGCATATGGTAGAGGTACAGGAACAAGAAGAAAAGCTTATCTAATTATTGTGCATGGGTTGATATTGTGAAACCAACTCAGCCAGGCCTTGCCGCCATGAGTGTGGGTGATGATTACTAAGGACTGCAGCAGCAAGTCCTGGCTGAGTTGGTTTCACAATATCAACCCATGCACAACAATTAGATAAGCTTTTCTTCTTGTTCCCGTACCTCTACCATATGCAGTGTAGAATGTATAGTAGTATGTAGCCCCCTCAATGCTGCATAGTAAAGTGTAGCACCGGTAGCCTTAATGATGTACATGCACCCAGAATGCCCACCCTCTGGCCTCAGTGCTCAGCCCACCAAATGGCTAGATCCTTCCAAATCAGATGACAGATGAGGGTAGTGCCCTCCACAGTGCATAGTAAAATTCAATGTCAATAGCCTCAATGATGTACATGTGTCTAGAATGCCCACCCACCCTCTGGCCTCGACGCTCAGCTCACAAAATGGTCAGGTTCTCCACAATCAAACTACAGATGGTGAGTGCACAAATTTAAGTTAGTATTGGTGCATATGTGAACAATGTCTGAGGAGCAAAGTACCGACCACAAGTGACTCAGGATGTAGGGAATTCGTACAGCCCTGGTGGCTCAAGTACACATTTCAGTACATGTCTCAGTCCTACGCAGATGAGACCTGGATGATGTATATTTTAATTGCAGTTGAATGATGTTGTAAACTGGCCAGCAGTTTGCGAAGTCTGCGAGGTTGGGAAATCACACTACAGCCTATTTGATTGGTGTCAGTTGATTCTACATTGAATATGTGCCTAGTCTCACCTTTCTTACTACAGTTTCTACTCCTTCTTGAGTTTGAAGACTCCTACACTTTGTAACATCAAGATGCCACTTCACAGTCCTGTGAACAAATGCCTGCTCATGGTGAGTAGTGTATATATTGCTACTGCTTTAGATGCCACCGCACCTTAAGTTCAGTGAACTGCTCTTCTCCCCAACCAACTTTCTCCTCTATGTTGTATCTGCCTCTACCAGGCCTTCCTGCTTCGCCTTGTAGCTTTGGAATTTTTCCTGTTCCAGTCTCGTCATCCTCAGATTCCAGACTTGATAAACTCAAGTCTGAAGGTACAGGTGAGCCCTCTAACCTCTGCAAATTCACAGGCTGACCATCAGATCCTTTGAGTGAAAGTGTTCCGCTTTGTGATGGTGTCCCGGTTCTGGCTACCTTGAAGGGGCACAGTGCAAATTGCACAGAGGGCGCAGTCCAAGTATTCTTCACTCGTACCACAGGTGGTACTGAAATGGCAATTTCCTCCATTGCAGTAATGGCCATTGGAGTAGAAAGCCAATCAAGTATTTCTTCTTGGACAGAAAGTAATGGGATAGGACTCCGTTGAGTCATGTTGAAGTATGGGAGTACATGGCACATTCGTGCTGTAGTCATGTCAGAAGTCTATTGATGCGATGTGAAGTCTTGTGAGTTCAATCATAAGCTTAAGTACAAGGGTGCTGATGTATTTTTATTGTTTTGTGTCTCTAATAGATTGTTTTTGTTGTGGCTCGAATGATCAACAATTATTATTACCACGAATTCGGTAGTAAGGTTACCAATTCTATCAAAAGGTTATATGACTAATCATCATCAGGAAGACACAATTGCTCCCCATTGCCAAAATATCAATGGAAGATAATTAACAATTGATGTCATCATCAATGCGAGTTAGTAAGCCCAGCAACTCCAATAGCGCTTAATGCTAACACAGCATTCACCTCCCCCTCAATCTAGAATCCCTCCATTTCAGCATCACCTCGTCACAATGGGCAATACATTTAACAAGCTCTATTCCATGCTCCATGAATTTTATCTAGTCAGTATAAGATTACCTCGTCAACATTTAATCCACTCATGTCTTCATTGCAGCTGATGTTACCTATCTTAACAAATCAAACAGCTACCCCAGTGGTAATCAGTGAACCATCTCTGCATCCAGTGCTGATGCTGGCTCTAACTACCCCCTTCTCCTTGAAACGTTGTGCTGGTGACAACAGCGATACCCCAGTCCCACCCATGAAGAAGTGGGCCCTTGACTTCATCCCAACCCCATCCACCCCTTCCTTGAAATGTTGCACCGGTAGCAATGACAGCAATACCCCAGTCCCATCCACAAAGAAGCAGGCCCTTAACTCCATCCTGACTCCATCTACTCCCTCCTTGAAACATTGCACTGGTAGTGACGATGATACCCCAGTCCCACCTACAAAAAGGCAAGCCCTCGACTCCGTCCACTCCCTCCCCCCCGAAATGTTGTGCCAGTAGCGACTATGATACCCTAGCCCCACCTGCGAAGAAGTGAGCCCTTGGCTCCCTCCCAACTCCATCCACCCCCTCCCCCCTGAAATGTTGTGCTGGTAGCAACTATGATACCCTAGCCCCACCGAAGAAGTGAGCCCTTGGCACCCTCCCAACTCCATCCACTCCCTCCCTCCTGAAACATTGTGCCAGTAGCAATTACGATACCCTAGTCCCACCTGTGAAGAAGCAGGCCCTCAATTCCATCCCCCTGACTCCAGCCACTCTCTCCCCTTTTAAACATCGCACTAGTGGCAGCAATGATACCAGAGCATCACCATCTCTTTGCAAGAGACCATTTCAAAGAGCTTTGTGTAGAACAGAAATGTTATTTGAATCTACTCCCACCTATAATACTGGTGGGGATGTTTGTGTCATACATGGTCTTGTTCCACTTCCTTAGCACAGAATTTACATGAGTCTCTCATAGAATAAATCCATTCTCTGCTATTTGCCAATGGAGATATTCTATATGATAGCAGATCAACTTAATGTGGAGACCCTCTTCACTTTATCACAGGTTTGCCAGTATTTCAGTGAAGTTTCAAGTTCACACTATTTAGCAGCTGTTGACTTCCCTCATATAGATGATAGTGGATGGCTTGACTTGTGCCATGAGCACTGTGCAGCCCTTCTGCTCTGGAGATGTTCGAGCTCATTTGTCATTCCCTGAGTCCTATGGTTTTCCTCTTTCTATGACATGAACGATCGCCAGTTCAATGCATTGAAGATTTTCTTCCAATCATTAGTGGGCATTGGGAGGATTTCAGATGTTCACTTGTGTTTTTTTAGTGGTCCTAGTCACAGTTCAGCAGGGCTTGCTTCCGCACTGGAAGCTAACAGCACTTCGGGGTGTCTTGTCTTGCATTGCCATGGTGTTGAATTGCTGCCATCCTGTCTCTGAGAGATCACCATTGATGGTCGAAGTATCCCTTCCTCGAGTTCACTACAAGAATTTCATATCAATTCTCCGCTCCTTTTCACACCATCTACTATTAACTTCACACTCACGACTTTGTGCAATGCCCCTCTGTGATCTCTAGCCCTAACAGATAGTGGTCTAAGCCTTGAGGATACAGTCTGTCTATTTCAATCTGCGACCTTTCTTCATCTTTCTGAGCTGGAGGTCAAAGAAAAATCATTGCCTGTTCCTGCCCTCATTGATTTCCTTCATAGACACCAAGTAGCCAGGTTGTGGGTTGCTCACTCTAGTGATGCAGATACTTCACCCCTAATCAGGTGTCAGCGTCACTGTGCTTCCCTCCCCTTCATAGTTGAATTGGATGCACCTCTTGCTGTCATCCGATCAATGATACACCTCACCGACCTTGTCACCCCACTCGAGATCCTCACAGTTCATCTCCATGAACCAGCAATTGAGGAAAATCTTCTGGCCTTGTTGCTGACATGCATGGAATATCTCTTGGTTGATTCTCTGACTGTTACTATTCCTTCAAAATCAGATGCGGTAGCATATGAGATGCCCAACAATCTATGTGCATACAATGTGAAGAGTCTAAATTTGAGGGTAGACCCCATGGATCAACAGGCAAATTTCAATGCCTTGGTAAGCAGTTCATTGTTTTGTTTAATCAGGTATGGTGCTAATTATCATATAGATACAATGTGTGCCTTGGATGCAGGCATTTCCACAAGTCAAAGACATCTGGCTGTTGGTATTATCTTCTTATACAACTCCCGATGAAGACATCGAGCGTCTGTTTCAGATGTTCTGTGTGAAAGGAAACGAATTGGTGGTATCAGTGACCAGGTTGACGGATGATGGCGGAAGGACAGCGGTAGTGTAATGTTATACGTATATTTTTCCATACCGAATACTTGCCCACATGTCTGGGCACTTCTCTGACTGCTCGACGTGCATTCGTCTCCTGCTACCCGCGCGACTATCGCCCACGCATTACCCAATCACTTTTGGGTATATTAAAATATATAATTTTGAGTTTAGCTTAGATGGAATTGGAAATTTTTTTTTTTACTACACAGATAAGCTAACCTATTCGTATAACATTATCGCCGCCTGAAAATATAATATTTTATGGAAGTAGATCATGCTGTATATAATATATGCTTATCAGAAACATTATCCAGTGCATGAAAACATTTATTATGTAGCTCCTTTTATGATGCTATAGAAGTCATTACCAAAGATCTAATTAGGTAACATATTGTCAACATCCCACAAATATCATATTTTCAGCATTCTCAAAAGGTGTCATCATAACTTTTGATAATCGGAATACCTTAGCAATCATATTATTGGTGACTCAAAATATGTGAAACCCCAATGTGTTAGTCATGACAGGCAGTCTAGCAGTATATAAAGACGTGTGACCTGTACTACTATTCCTTAGCTAGTTCTACGCAATCTACGTGTAGTTTTCTGGCCTCCTCAAGACTGCTCATCGCAGTTAGAGAGATCCTCTTAAGTGTCTTCACACTACACTTTGAGTGTGCGCTCGACTAGTTGCTTTCATTGGTTCTGGACTTGTTGTCGGACCTCTGACCTTGCTGGATAACTCCACGCAAGCATAACAAAAGAACTAGCTCTATCCTCGTCCCTGCTTCTTAGCAGAAGGACTCTAGTCAACAATCACGAAGTCATCTTCAAAAGGAAGATTGGACCTACTAACCCTCACCTTTGTGCTGGCCGCTACTACCATCCTGAAGTTGGTAGATACCATCATTGCCACTGTCACCCTATATGCAAACCTATTTCGCTGACCTCGGCTTACTTAAGGAAGACTTGACCCCTGCTCGGAAGAAGCAGAGGGAATAAAACCAGCCACCATGTCTCGATCCAGGATCAGATTACCTGAGGACTCTGATCACGAAGAAGAAGAACACTTCACAAACTCCCCTGCCCCTCAACCTGAAAGGCGAAGATTAGCCGGAACTGCCCAACTACCAGTTAATCCCTTCCAAGCTCCTCGTTGACTCCGTCGACTATCACAAGCATCCCCAGCACCACCAATCATCTCCATCCCAACCGAAGGAGGAAATAATGAACACACCGGGTTCTCCACCCCTATAGAACCCTCTCCAATTGAGTTATCCCCTCCACATCCTATATCAGTTATGACTCACCAAGCCACCAGACCTACCCCAGCTCTACAAACACCTGCTCCAACACCTGCTCCAGCTGTCACTAAGAAGTCAGAGATAAGAGCAGGATGCCCAGAAAACTTCAGTGGGAAGGCCGAGGATGCCAAGAGATGGTTTAGAGCAATGAAAGCCTACTTCATGCTCAATCATGAGGTCTACGATGAGCTCGCACAGATCATCATCTTCTTAAACAACATGAAAACTGGACTAGCAGCCACATTCGCTGAAGGATGGTATCAGAAGCTGGAAGATGCTGCCAAAGGAAGAATCAATATCACGTTTGCCGAGTTGGAGAAAGACTTCTTCATGACCTTCTCTCCAGGTGATGCTCAGGCTGATGCACAATCCAAGCTTTACGCTTTGAGACAGGGCAGAGGGACCTTCCCAAACTTTCAAGCTCAATTCGAATTGCTAGTAGCCAACACAGGCATGGGACACCAAGACACAATCTTGATAGATCTGCTCAGGGTAGCAGTAAACAGGGACATAGTAAACCTAATGACCGTCGTAGATCCTGTCCCCAATAAATGGACCAAATGGGTCAAAAAAGCAGCACAATTTGACCAAATCAGGACTAGAACCCAACTCCTCAGAATGGGTCATACTTGCCCCGAAGCAGGATCATCTAGGAACCACCGAGATCCAAATGCTATGTGTTACAGTTTTCCTAGTCTATGGGTTATCCTCGGGTCTAACCCTTTATTTCCTCTTATCTTATCTTATCTTCGCCCATCTTAACTGCTTTCGTCTTCGATCACCAGATCTCATCAATCTGGTCACTTGGTTACATCCATCACGATCCCTTGATGGGATACGACTCACTCTGACTCACTCTTGATGGTAACCACTTACTTAATCATTCCACTATGTTCCATGATATTCCTTTGCTTACTCAGCCTACTCTATATATACCTTAGCCTTAGCACTTTCTTCCTTACTCTTGATCTGCGCAGTAACACGCGTACCTTGTGTCAACCTCAGTCTCCGTCCACGAGCTTCGCTCGAAGTCTTCCGTCCGATCCTTCGTCCACTAGCCCTGCTAGTAGTCCTCAGTCTCGAACACTCTCACCTTTCGTCACCTTCGATATCACTCAGTCCTCGGGAGTTCCCCGAGCCCTTCATTCATCTCAGATCTCCTAGGTAGTCTGGACGCTGAGACCTCTTCGTGAGAGTCCGCCTAGCTACAGGTTGCTGATATGACACTCGGTGTGCGTTCAGCGTAACACTATGGAGGTTGACACCATCAAGCTATCTCCCAACGAAAGAGCTGAACATATGAGGAACAACAAGTGCTTCATCTGCCATCAAGTAGGGTGTTCTACTAGGAACCACCGGTCTGGCGGACAGAACTTCAGAGGAAGGACCAGGGATAGAAACTATAGGAAAGTCTCTCCTCCATCGAGGAATGCACCACCTACCCGAGTATTACAGACCGAGGATGAGATTCAAAACTTCCTCAAAAGAAACAAGGTTTCCAAAGACAAAGCCATCAAAGTTCTCGGGATATGTTTCTCCAAAGACGAAGAACTGGAGATGAAACAGGAACTCGTCTCTCGGGAAAAAGAAGCCGAGGGTTTTTAAAGAGGAAAGGTGTTTCAGCGTCACCAATCCCCACAACCACTATTCCTGTAATTATATTGCCAATCACAGACCAAGCAATTCGACTTCCCATCTCCTTATGTGAAGAAGAAACAGGAAAAATCGCTGAAGTATCATCCCTAGTGAATAGTGGAGCAAGCAATTGCTTCATAAACCGAAAACTAGTAGAGAAGCTAGGGTTAACAACCAAAAGACTCAAGATCCCCATCAAAGCCACAAATGCGGATGGGACCCTTAATGAGAATGGAATGATACGAAGGAAAGTAACCCTTTCCATGACCGTAGAATCATTGCTACTGGAAAACCAGACCTTCCTTGTTATCAATTGCAGAGAAGAGGATGTCATACTAGGGATGTCTTGGTTAAGACTAGTAAACCCCAAAATTGATTGGACCAAAGGCGAGATTGTCCTCCCCAGATCAATTAGTCCAATATCACATTCACAAGATCACATTGAACAGCGATACCTACTATGCTATTTGTTGACAGATCCAAGCGCCTACATCAACCAGGAAATAATCAGAAAGATAACCCACTCTACAGAGATTGCCCAAGCCAAGATGGTGAACAAGAAGGAAACCATCCTTCCCCCTGAATTTGAGGAATTCCGACAAGTGTTCGAAGAACCCCCCTTGGGGAAACTTCCCCCGTCCAGGAAGTATAATCACCACATTGACCTCAAAGACACCTTTGTACCAAAGGTAGCCAAGGTCTACCCACTAAATCCCAAAGAGTTGGAAGCCTGTAAAGCGTTTGTCAATGAAAACTTGAAGAAAGGAACCATCGTACCCTCGCAATCCCCTCAAGCATCTCCTTTCTTCTTTGTACCTAAGAAAGACGGAGGACTACGCCCATGCCAAGATTATTGCTATCTCAACGAACATACGATCAAGAATGCGTATCCATTACCCCGTATCTCTGAGCTAACAGATCAGCTAAAAGATGCCACCATCTTTACCAAAATGGATATCAGATGGGGATACAACAATGTGCTGATCCACCCTCCCGATTGATGGAAGGCCGCCTTCATCACCCCAGTAGGACTATTTGAACCAACGGTCATGCTCTTTGGGCAGAGCAATTCTCTGGCTACGTTCTAAGCCCTTATGAATCATATATTTGCTGATATGATTGCCGAAGGATGGCTAATCATATACATGGATGATCTCATCATCGCCTCCAGACAACCAGGGGAACACATGGAAAGGACTCATAGAGTCCTACAATGGATGAGGGACAATGATCTATTTCTCAAGCTAAGCAAATGTTCCTTCAACGTTACCGAAGTAGATTATCTCAGGATGATAGTTCGACCAGGAGAAATCACCCTCGACTCTGGAAAACTCAAGGCCATCCAAGATTGGAAAAGCCCGACCTCGGTAAAACAAATCCGCTCATTTATCGGATTCTGCAACTTCTATAGGAAGTTCATTCCTGACTTCTCTGGAATCAGTTGACCCCTCCACGAGCTCACCAAGAAAGGAGTTACCTGGAACTGGTCATCAGAATGCGAGGCAGCTTTTAGATCTTTACAAACAGCTTTTATGTCTAGACCCATCCTCAAAATGCCAGACTCCACCAAACCCTTTACAGTCATGACAGACGCCTCACTTACTGCCTTGGGAGCAGTCCTAATGCAAACGGATGGAAACGGTGATCTCCATCCCTGTGCCTATTTTTCCAGAACCTTCTCCCCAGAGGAACTGTTACGGTTTTTCCTTTCTCTCTTCTAGATAAGTCCCCTTCACTCCTGAACTGGCCACAGCGACTGTCCGTTCATCCATAGGAACGACCTTTGAACGGCCGAAGCCTAGTCATCGGTGACTATTCCCCGAGGGCACACGTCACTTCCCTCATCCTTTCACTTCGTCACCATCTCACCTCTTCACATCTTCACTACGTCACAACGTCACACCTTCACCATCTCACAATGATGGTAGTCACGCATAGCCCCGCAGCCACCATCTTTTGATCCGCTGATCCCATCTCTGATGCTGCGCATTGATCCACCGATCACCTTGGTTACCAGTGACTCACTCTGACTCACTGCGGCTGTACGCACAGCCCACTCTTGTACTATATAGTCGACCCCAGTTTGTACCTTAGTTCCCCAGCTAGTTCTACGCAATCTACGTGTAGTTGTCTGGCCTCCACGAGACTGCTC
>JBBPTT010000169.1:0-42607 GCA_038094175.1 Boletellus aff. lepidospora
TCACAATAATCTAAACGCGAGGTTCGCATGGTGCGAAGGACACCGCGATGGCCGCCTCACGACTTCCAGATCAGAATAGCCAACGCCCCGATGTAGAAATAGATGAAATGTTTGGTTTCTAGAAGAAAAAAAAACATGTTTTAGTCTAGGTCCGGGACGAGAGGGATGGACAGAAAGAGGGCGAGGGAGCGCACCGTGCGTGACGTAGCTCCCAAAGTTCTTTCCGACGACGACGTGCCAGGTGGGGCCGTGTCGTTTGTCAAACTCTTTCTTGATCTGGGCGGCGATGTCTTTCTCGATGGTGTACTTGTCGAGGGCTGCGGACGCGATGTCGATGCTTTCCTGCTGCAACTCCTCCGCCATGTCGACGTTTTTGATGATGGCCTTTGGGCCACCTGGGGCGCCGCCGTTCTCCTTGGGAGGAGAGCTGGTGTCGGTGGACGAGGTGACGGGCGGTGCGTCAGTCATGTGTGGAGGGAAAAGAGAGGTTGAATGGGTCCGAGGCTGGTTCTGGGCTTTAAATATGCGCTCGCCGTGTGTTTTCGGCGTTGCACGCGTGGACGGGAGGAGGACACGCAAACGGCCACCAGACTGGCTTTGCCTCGAGGCGGTCGAGACGCTCGCACCGGTCCCACGACGCGGCCAGAATATGGCGTTGGGCCGCGTGCTCCTGTCTTCCCCCGCGAACCTCGTGCGTCGCCCGGACGCTGGCTCCAAGTTTACGTCGCAGCGAGCCCTCAGCCATATGGACGCTTCTCACGTGGGTGCGCCTAGATGGGGCGTGTCGCCCGTCCGACCCATTCTCGTCGTCGTCCAGGACCTTGTGCTCAGCGTGCCGTCTCCACGAACCGCGTTGAGCTCGTCCGTCCTTTCACCTGGGTTGTGGGCTCAGATGACAGACCGCGCTATCCCTATCTCGGACAGTGCGAGAAAGGTGCCGGAAACGCCTCGTCCTTGGCCACCGTTTCGCTGCGCGTTTCTCCGGGCTCTGTGGAGCGCATCCCAAGGTTTGTTTCAAGGCGAACGAACTAGATGCCTTTCGGCGCAATCGTGCACGTGGCCCACGGAACTGCGGACGCGTATTTTTATCCCAGCGTCAGTGTCGGCGAGAGCCCGACTTGCGGGAGACTAGGCTGATCTCGTCCACGATACCTCACGTCCTGCAAGCGCACGAGGACTATCTGGGACGCGTTTTTCTCGTCGCCCGTCCTGTTCCCGGTCCCCCCACACCAGCCCTCACGAGACCGGGGCACGGTCACCCCAAGCTCCGACACACAATAGCCATGTGCTTCTCGACCCACTCTGCCATGGCATGCTGCACGCTCAACGGATTACGTACAGCGATGGACGCCTGTCCAGCAAAATGTTCTTTGTCGAGGACGTGGACGCGTTGTAAGTTACTTGTAACAGACATTGTGTAGTGAGCACGACACGGAATCACTGCGACGGTCCTGGCCGATACCGTAAGACTACAGGCAGCAGAAGCGCCTTCGCCGCCTGAGACGAGCGTGAGATACAAAGCTGCAGGTTGTTCGGGACCGAGATAGCGCGCCCTTCGCTTCAGCTACGATGCGTTCCATCGACAGGCAACTCTGTGCTGCGATGCAACAGACCACTGCAGGAACTGGCCAGCCGACGCGCCAAAGTGCACCCCGGATCGACAAGCTTGCGCAACACGAGGACTTCTCGCTGACGGGGTACAAGATCGATTGCGAACGAGGCGCCGCCTCCCAGGACGTTCATTCCGGTTTCCCGAGGTCATCTAGGGCGTACTTCAGACCGCTGAGACTCGTAGGATTGTTGGGTCTTGCTCTCCTGGTGCATCACTTTTGGTCCCCGACCTTCCTTCACGGCTGCTACCGCAAATGGCAGAGCGAGGCCGTCCTTGCGTTAGACGACCTCTGTCCACAGGTCGAGGTGCTCACCCCGTCGAGACATGAAGCTCTATTGGAAAGCCTCGATCAAGAGTTTAGTGCGAGCGAGTTCAAGCTCAAAGCATACGAGTCGTTGGGCGGTGCCGTCCGCATTCCGTAAGCATCTTTCTGGCGCATACACACACACACACCTTTTAGTGACGCTTATCGTGCGTGCGATCACTAGTACGGAATGTTACGATGACCTCGGACCCCCGTCGGAAGATTCGCGATGGGAAATCATGGCCAAGTTTCACGAATACATCGAGTCGCGTTTCCCAAAGGTGTGAGTGTGGACGCGAGCTCAACTCTGGCCTGTTTCACAGTCTTTTGTGTTGCCCTGCAGTCATACAAACCTCAAACGCACCAAAGTGAACACGTACGCCTTGGTGTACGAATGGAAAGGAACCGAGGACGTCAAGCCTTTACTGCTTGCTGCACACATAGACGTCGTCCCGGTCAATCCGGACACTTATGACAGCTGGGTTCGCCCCCCGTACTCCGGACATTATGATGGAGAATGGATCTGGGGCCGAGGGAGCTGCGATGACAAACCGGGCGTCATCGGAACCTTGTGAGTCCAGGCCGTGAGCGCAGCTGCTGGGAGTGATACAAGTGACACCTTTCAAGGACTGCAATTGAAACACTTCTGGAACGCGGGTTCGTACCTTCTCGTACGGTTCTCTTGGCCTTTGGCATCGACGAGGAGCGTGGGGGCCACGCGGTTCGTCGCCTTCATTCTCTGCGGTCATCTTTTTCGCGCTGAAGTTCTACAGGGCGCACATGCAATTAGTGAACATCTTCTCGAGGTATATGGTCCCGATTCGTTGGCCATGATTGTTGATGAAGGGGGTTCGTTTCAACACCGTCCTGACCAGTCCCCGCTCGTACACTCACATGGAGGAACAGAGGGATTTGCTGATCAGAATGGTACGGTATTTGCCAACCCTGCGGTGGGCGAGAAAGGATACTTGGATATTCGTGTGGATGTGTTGACTCCCGGCGGGCACTCTAGCGTACCTCCAAAGCATACTGTAAGAACCGCGCATCTTCTTCGCTGTACATTCATGAACACGATCTGACAGGGCATCGGTATCCTGGCTGACATTATCACCGAGCTGGAGGCGCATCCGCACCAGCCAAAATTGGTCCGGGGAAGAACGTACTATCAAAGTTTGGGCTGCCGTGCAAAATACGACCCAGGCTTTCCGGAATCGTTGAGAGAACTTTTGCAGCAGTCGCGGACCAGCGACGAGAAGTTGCTGGAACTTGAGGCCCGCCTCGTTGACTTTGATCCTCTCTTCTATGCCCTGTCTGGGACAACTCAGGCTGTCGGTACGTTCAATTGACATTTCTGGCTGTTTGTACCACCTGACTTTCCGTGGCAGATCTTGTCAGCGGGGGAGTGAAAGTGAATGCACTTCCAGAGGCTGTATGGGCTGTCGTGAACCACCGCATTGTTGACCATAGTTCCCCCGCTGAGGTGATCGATCGCTTTACCGACATCGTGCTCCCCGCTGCCGCGAAACACAATATGACCCTCGAGTCCTTCGGAGAGACAGTGGGATCGCAAGGTCCTTCGTGGGGCACAATACGCCTCTCCGATCACTATAAAAATGGTCTTGCGCCTGCTCCCGTGTCGCCCACGACAGGGAGCGGGGCGTACAAACTTTTCTCAGGAACCATCCGATCGACCCTTCAGAGCCACCTTCGCACAGATGGCCTTCCAAAGTCCGCCATCGTCTCACCTTCGATTGGTACCGGTGAGTTTTTGCTCGCCCATACTGTCGTATGATCGTACCGAAGTCGTGCTGCAGCCAATACAGGTGAGTGGAAGACGTCATGATGACGGAAATGAAAATGTTGACGCATGCCTGCCAGACACGAGACACTACTGGAACCTCACAAGACACATCTTCCGGTACGGTCATCGGGGTGTAGCCGATGCTTACAATGGTATACACACCGTCAACGAAGGTCAGACGCTGCGTCTGCTTGCCATGGACTGGACTAATGCCGCATGGAAACTACAGCTATCCGAGCGGAAGGGTTTTTGGAACAAATCCGCTTCTACACCAGGGTCATTCTCAATGCAGACCAAAGCGACTTGTTGGAATGAGAATGCCAAAGTGGTTGTTTTGTATCGTACGCGACGAGCCTCTTTGCACTCATGTTTTTGGGGAATACGTCACACATCGAAAATGAGCACGTGGCATGATTGGACCGCAGAGCGCCGAGTGTGGGAGTGCTCGATGTGCCTCTCAAGTTGTGTCGCTTCTGACCACCTGGATGATCGATGGATGGCTATCGGTCATCGAGGTGTCCACGATGCAGCGATGCGTGTGTCCTCGCGTGCATAGTAGGCAGGAGCAAAACGAGGGACTGGCTCAATATTTGACACACAGCTGAGCTGACATGGTAAGTTACGTAACCCCAGAGCCTACTTTTGGGGAACGCGTAAAGCAGTAAAATATCTACCCCTACCCCGTCGACTTTCCCTCCTGCCATCACCACCACCATCTCCTTCCTGTCTCTGGCGGTCGTCACTGCCGGTGTGCCTTCCATAGAACGAGACGGGCTCCACTTTGTTTTCGAACCATGTCCGCTTACGATCACGCAAAGGTTGCCCATTTCATTGGTATGGGGGCAGAGGGTCTGCGTCGATATATCTGATGCATGTCGTGTCCAGGTGGAAATTCGTTGGACAAGGCACCAGCTGGCCGCGTAAAAGACTTTGTTCAGGCCCATGGAGGTCATACAGTCATCACGAAGGTGAGCACCGCGCATATATCCACTTCCTGGTCGATCGTTGGGGTCGCCGGGGGAGTGGGGTCTTTTTTTGCGATCCAGCGCGTGTGCCGGTAGCTCATGACATCTTTGTCCGCTGACAGGTCCTCATTGCAAACAATGGTATTGTTTACCTCGTCAATGATGACGCGCATATACTCAGTGTTTTCCCCTCAAAGGTATCGCTGCCGTCAAGGAAATCCGGTCCATTCGCCAATGGAGCTACGAGACGTTTGGAACAGAGAAAGCCATCGAGTTTACCGTCATGGCCACTCCCGAGGATCTCAAAGTCAATGCTGAATACATTCGCATGGCAGACCAATACATCGAGGTTCCAGGCGGTTCCAATAACAACAACTATGCCAACGTAGATCTCATTGTTGACGTCGCCGAACGCGCTGGAGTCCATGCCGTCTGGGCAGGTTGGGGTCACGCATCTGAAAATCCTAGACTGCCCGAGAGTCTCAGTGCCTCCAAAAACCGGGTCGTGTTCATCGGCCCTCCCGGGAGCGCTATGAGAAGTTTGGGCGACAAGATCTCGAGTACTATTGTCGCGCAAAGCGCCGATGTGCCCACTATGGCGTGGTCTGGCTCAGGGATCTCGGACACAGTGCTATCGGAACAGGGCTTTGTGACCGTTGCTGATGACGTATACCGAGCTGCATGTGTGACGAACGTAGCGGAAGGACTCGCCAAAGCCGAACAAATTGGCTGGCCAGTCATGATCAAGGCCAGTGAAGGTGGTGGTGGAAAGGGTATTCGTAAGGTTGAACAACCCGACGCATTCAAGAATGCATATCACGCGGTCGCTGGGGAAATTCCAGGTGAGGATGCGCACGAGACTTATCCGTCGTGTACATTAATGTTGATTCCACTGCAGGTTCACCTATTTTTATCATGAAGCTTGCCGGCCAGGCACGTCACTTGGAAGTGCAACTCCTCGCTGATCAGTATGGGAATGCGATCTCTTTGTTCGGGCGCGATTGCTCCGTTCAACGCCGCCATCAGAAGATCATTGAAGAAGCCCCTGTGACGATTGCCAGGGAAGATACCTTTGAGCAGATGGAACGCGCCGCCGTGCGTCTCGCTAAGCTTGTGGGATATGTCAGTGCCGGAACAGTTGAATGTATGCGCTCTCTTGCTATATTTGTGATGTCCACTGACTCGGCTCTCTATAAGACCTCTATAGCCACTCCGAAGACGTGTTTTACTTTCTCGAACTTAACCCTCGACTCCAAGTCGAGCACCCAACCACCGAAATGGTCACTGGTGTCAATCTCCCTGCTGCACAGTTGCAGATCGCCATGGGGATATCTCTCCATCGAATCCGACACATTCGGACGTTGTACGGCGTCGCTCCAAATGCTTCTTCCGAAATCGACTTTGATTTGGTGAAGCCTGAGTCTAACCAGCTCCAGCGTAAACCTCGCCCCAAGGGTCACGTTGTCGCTGTCCGTATTACGGCTGAGAATCCGGACGCTGGCTTCAAGCCATCGTCCGGCTCACTTCAAGAGCTCAATTTCCGTTCTAGCACGAACGTCTGGGGTTATTTCTCTGTCAGTTCCGCAGGTGGCCTCCACGAATTTGCCGATTCGCAGTTTGGTCACATCTTCGCGTACGGAGAAGATCGCAACGAGAGTAGGAAAAACATGATCGTCGCGTTGAAGGAGTTGAGCATCCGTGGCGATTTCAGAACGACCGTTGAATACCTCATCAAGCTTCTCGAACTCGAAGCGTTCATTGAGAATACCTTCACCACTGGTTGGCTGGATTCCCTAATCAGTAACAAGCTCACTGCAGAGCGTCCGGATGCTACCCTCGCGGTTGTTTGTGGTGCTGTCGCCAAAGCCCACCTTGCGGCAGAGGCCTGTCTCAGCGAATACAAGCGCATTTTGGACAAAGGCCAAGTTCCCGCTCGCGATTTGTTGAAGACCGTGTTCAGCGTCGACTTCATTTATGAGAACGTGAAGTACAACTTTACGTGTACCCGTTCCTCCAAGCACACGTGGACACTCTTCCTGAATGGCGGTAGAACGATGGTTGGGGCACGCCCTCTCGCTGATGGTGGTCTCCTTATCCTGCTTGACGGTCGGAGTCACTCGGTGTACTGGAGAGAAGAGGTCGGAGCGCTTCGACTCATGGTTGACTCCAAGACGTGTTTGATCGAGCAAGAAAATGACCCAACGCAACTGAGGAGTCCGAGCCCTGGCAAACTCATCCGATTCTTGGTTGATACTGGTGATCATATCAATGCTGGCGAGCAATACGCAGAAATCGAGGTAAGTACAAACTTGTGAAGCAAGTGATGTCGTTGTTCATTTTGCCCAGGTCATGAAAATGTACATGCCACTTGTCGCGGCTGAAGATGGCATTGTCCACTTCGTGAAGCAGCCTGGTGTCAGTCTTGAGCCAGGTGACATTCTTGGTATCTTGACTCTGGACGATCCCGCCCGGGTCAGGCATGCTAAGCCATTCGAGGGCCTCCTTGCACCTATGGGTCCCCCTGGCGTCGTCGGAAACAGGCCCTACCAGCGTTTTGTCCGTTGCATAGGAATACTCAACGATATCTTCGAGGGATATGACAACCAAGCCATTATGGCTTCAACTTTCAAGGATCTCATCGAAGTTCTTCATAATCCTGAATTACCCTATTCGGAAGTCAGCTCCATCTTATCTGCTCTGGCTGGCCGCATACCATCCAAACTCGAGGAGGCTGTTCGGTCAACCATCGACCATGCCAAGTCGAGGAGCGATGTGCATGAGTTTCCCGCTGTCCGCATCAAGAAGGTTCTGGATCACTATGTCCAGGATTCCATTCTCCCCCAGGATCGATCGATGTTTCGGACGCAACTTACACCGTTGTTTGACGTCCTCGAGAGATTTATGGGCGGCTTGAAAGGACACGAAGTGTATACCATCGCTAGCCTTCTCTCCGCTTACGAATCGACCGAGAAGCTGTTCGGGGGGAGCATTGAAGCTCGTGTTCTGAGCCTGAGAGAACAGAACAAAAATGATCTGGACAAGGTAGTGGCTCTCGTGCTCAGTCACACCAAAGCTCAGAGCAAGTCAAAACTCGTGTTCTCGATACTGGACTACACTAAATCGAGTGGTCTTCCTGTTTCTGGCGGAGAGAGCCGGCTTTACCAAGTTCTCAGTGATCTTGCATTGCTCGAGTCCAAGTTTGTCTCCTCCCATTTTGCGCTTTCTGCGACTAACAAGTGCTTAGGTCGTCAACGGCGGTGTCTCTGAAGGCCCGAGAAGTGCTTATACTTGGGCAGATGCCTTCGTATGAAGAGCGCCTAGTTCAGATGGAGGCCATTCTCAAAGCATCCGTCACATCAAGCGTATATGGAGAACAAGGTACAACAAATAGGTGCGAGATTCTTTATGTTATATCCCCAGCCTGTTCATACCCCGCAGAACTCCTTCTGCAGAGATTCTGCGTGAGCTCAGTGATTCGCGCTACACTGTCTATGATGTACTTCCATCGTTCTTCTTGCACGTCGATCCCGTTGTCACTCTTGGTCAGTCCTCTCTGCTTGTTAATTATCGCTCGCTTTAATATTGATTCACAGCTGCCTTCGAGGTTTATGTCCGCCGTGCCTACCGTGCATACTCACTATTGTCAATTGACTATGAGGAGGGTGATGGACCAGATGACGGCGAACTTCCGGGCGCCCTTACCTGGCGCTTCAGCCTTGGACGATCACATTCACCCCCAGCTACCCCTAGCGTCACGACCCCGTAAGTGTCGCGTATCTTCTTGATTGAGTGGTACCTAATCCGAGCCGAAGCGACCCGAGACGTCAAGGATCTGTCAGTGATCTGTCTTATCTGATCAGCCAGAAGCAGATCCAGCCTGTTCGTACTGGCGTTATTGCTTCATTCTCAGACTTGGCCGCACTTAACAAAGGATTTGAGAGTGTTGCTTCTCTCCTCCCTGTATTCGATCCCGAGGAATCCCTTCAGCGCTATGGCTCCACGGAACCAACCAACGTACTGAATCTGGCCCTTCGCGTCTTCGACAAAGCAGAGGATGTATCTGAAGAGACATGGGCGGAGCAGGTCCTGAAGTTCGTCAACGAACACAATCCAACTTTCGTGAAACGTGGTGTTCGCCGTGTGACAATTTTCATCTGCAAACGTGGACAGTACCCGCTGTACTTCACTTTCAGAGGTGCCAATGGCAACTGGGTCGAAGAACAAGCTATCCGTAACATCGAGCCCGCACTGGCGTTTCAGCTGGAGCTCAGCCGCCTCTCCAACTACAAACTCAAGCCCGTCTTCGTGGAGACCAAGCAAATCCATATGTACCATGCAGTTGCCAGGGAGAACCAGTTGGACAATCGTTTCTTCGTTCGTGCTTTGGTTCGTCCTGGACGTTTGCGTGGCTCTATGAGCACGAAGCAGTACCTCATAACCGAGACGGACCGACTCGTGACTAGCATCTTGGATGCGCTAGAAGTCGTCAGCCCGCAGTACCGCAATGCCGATGTCAATCATATCTTCATGAACTTCGTCTACAACCTTCAGGTCTCTTATGAAGATGTTCTCGAGGCTATATCTGGGTTCATTGAGCGCCACGGCAAGCGACTTTGGCGCCTTCACGTCACTGGTTCCGAAATCCGTATTACTCTTGAAGACCAAGAAGGCAATGTTACTCCAATTCGGTGTATCATAGAGAACGTATCCGGATTCGTCGTCAACTTCCATGGATACCAGGAGATCGCTACTGATAAGGGTACAACGATCCTTAAATCCATCGGAGAGAAGGGCCCGCTTCATCTCCAGCCAGTCAATCAACCATACCCAACCAAAGAGTCCTTACAGCCCAAGCGCTACCAGGCTCACCTTATTGGAACCACTTACGTCTATGATTTCCCTGAGTTATTCTCGAAGGCTCTGCACGATGTCTGGATTAAGGCCCGCACTTATGATTCATCCCTCATTCTTCCGAAGAAGTTGCTCGAGTCAAAAGAGCTCGTGCTCGATGAACATGATCAGCTTACTGAAGTGGATCGAACCCCCGGTAACAATACGTTCGGGATGGTTGCCTGGGTGATTACACTCAAAACGCCTGAATACCCTGATGGTCGCAAGGTGGTTGTTGTCGCAAACGACATTACCTACAAGATTGGCTCCTTTGGTCCTGTTGAAGACCAGTTCTTCTACCTCGTCACCAAGTACGCACGTGCCCAAGGCCTTCCTCGCATCTACCTCTCGGCCAATTCTGGTGCTCGTATCGGTCTAGCAGAGGAAGTCGTAAACCTCTTTTCGTGCGCTTGGAATGATGAAGTTCACCCAGAGAAAGGCTTTGAATATCTCTACCTGACCCGGGAGAATTATCTCAAAGTTCAAGAAAAGGCTTCGGCTGCCATTCGTACGACGGAGATCGAAGTCAATGGGGAAGTTCGCCACAAGATTACAGATATCATTGGACTCCAAGATGGCCTAGGCGTCGAGTCGTTGAAAGGATCCGGTCTTATTGCGGGAGAGACGTCGCGTGCTTACGACGATATTTTCACCATCACCCTAGTGACTGCTCGTTCTGTTGGCATTGGCGCGTACCTTGTCCGCTTGGGTGAACGTGCTGTTCAAGTTGAAGGGCAACCCATTATCCTCACGGGAGCACCCGCACTCAACAAGGTGCTTGGTCGCGAAGTTTATACCTCCAACTTACAGCTTGGCGGTACACAAATCATGCACAAGAATGGTGTCTCACACCTAACCGCAGCTAGCGACCTGGAGGGCGTTACCCACATTCTGCAGTGGCTGTCGTATATTCCAGAAGTCAAAGGAGACCCGCTCCCCATCCGCGAAACACCGGATACATGGGACCGCGAGATTACCTATGTTCCACCCAAAGGTCCCTATGACCCCCGTTGGTTCATCGAGGGCAAGATTGATGAACAGACGTCAAATTGGCTATCAGGCTTCTTCGACAAAGGGTCTTTCCAGGAAACGCTATCCGGATGGGCTCAGACGGTTGTTGTTGGTCGTGCGCGGTTGGGCGGTATTCCTATCGGTGCGATCGCTGTCGAAACTCGTACCATCGAACGCGTTATTCCTGCGGATCCCGCTAACCCTGCATCATTTGAACAAAAGGTTATGGAGGCCGGGCAAGTTTGGTACCCTAACTCGGCGTACAAGACGGCCCAGGCGATTTTCGACTTCAACCGTGAGGGTCTCCCTCTCATCATCTTTGCCAACTGGCGTGGTTTCTCCGGTGGTCAACAAGATATGTATGACGAGGTTTTGAAGCAGGGATCGAAGATCGTCGACGGTTTGTCTAGCTACAAGCATCCCGTTTTCGTCTACATCGTACCAAATGGCGAACTTCGCGGCGGTGCCTGGGTCGTCCTCGACCCCTCGATCAACTCCTCCAAGATGGAGATGTACGCCGACGTTGATGCGCGAGCAGGTGTGCTAGAACCTGAGGGCATCGTTGAGATCAAGATGCGCCGGGACAAGATTCTCTCGCTGATGGAACGCCTTGACCCTACGTACGCATCTCTCAAGGCTGCTAGCAAGGACACTGGTAAATCTGCTGAAGAGAGAGCCGCAGCCGCAGGGGCGTTGGCCGAGAGGGAGACGTTTTTGCAGCCGACTTACAAGCAAATTGCGCTGTTGTATGTTGACCTTCACGAGTAAGTGCATGATCTTTGTGTCAGAGCTCGTGCTCATGCATGTTCTCAGCCGAACTGGTCGTATGGAAGCCAAGGGTTGCGCCAAACCTGCAGTGTGGAAGGACGCTCGCCGTTTCTTCTACTGGGCTCTTCGCGCGCGCCTCGCCCGATATGAGGCACTTGCACAGTTGGCTGATAGTAACCCGGATGCCACAACGGAGATTCTGGAGAAGTTACTGGATTCACTGATTTCTACCGTCGACCGTTCCGACAATCGTGCCCTCGCAAATGCTCTGGAGGAGCTAGACCTGACATCTACGCTGGTCAGGTTAAGGACGGACCACCTCTTGCAGCGATTCCTTGAAGTTGCCCAGCAAGACCGGAAAGCATCCATCGATGGCCTTATCCGGCTTGTGGACTCACTGTCGTTCGAGGAACGACAGGCACTGCAGTCTGCATTGCAGAACTCGCGCTCTCCTGGTCCGTTGATTCCCTTTCGAAGTCCTGTTTTTGTCACTGAATAAAATGACAGGACCCCCCTCGTATTCCAACTGAGTGTGGTTGAGTCTCCATCACCTAGAATACCATAAATACCGTGGATGGTATGTTCACCTTGCATGCATTGCATTGTTCCGTTTGTTGTCTCGCGCTCGTGTTCCTGTGTTGCTTTTTTCCACTTCCTCATCCCCCTCAAGGATAGCGCCAATATGTAAGGATACCGCGTACTCCTGTATAATCATACCAAGCATGAATCGAGGATACCATGCCCTCTGGAAGGTTGACGTTGAGCCATCGATACAATACGTATGAGATACAATATGCGTTAGAATGTAGGTAGCATCGACCAAGCACAACCGTATTCTGTTCATCAAAAGTCCGCCTCGGGTCACCGCTGGAAGATATCAATCGGCGCCCAGACGCGAAAGCTAGGAAACCGCTGGTCACGATCATGCGCAACCCCCCGGGACGACATTGACGATGAATGCTAGCGTGGAAGTACAGACGATACCATCGTCTTCATGTACCCGCAAGCGAGGTCGCTAGAACAGCGCTGTTCGCCCTTTTCCGGAGCACTCAACCTCCGCCGGGCTGCCCCGTGTGCCCTTCACCCATGGGAACCTTGATTTCGCTGAAGAGCTTCAAGCTCGCGCTGTTCAGCTTCCTGCTTCGAGATGATTGCTTCTCGCTTTCGCTTCAATTCTCCTGGTGATAGCATAGGTCTTGGCTGTGGGATAGGTAGGGGTCTAGAAGCCACGTATTAGCAAGCTACCATCATTACTCGGATGCCGAACTCACTGTTGTTCGTCATCCACAGTTTGCCTTCCCTCAACACTCTGGCGAGCAGAAAGTGGAGCCGACGATCCCGCAGGCCTGGAATAAATTGAATCAACACAGCCCATCGTTGTGCGTCAGAACACACCCATCCTGCCCATCCTGTCTGATCTTGTCCTCCGATGCATTTTCCTTGCTATACATCCACTCTCGGTCCCACCTGCCCTCTGTCTCTTGCCAATGCCTGAAATATGCTTCCATTCGTTCTCTTCTAGCGCGCTCTATTTTAACAAGAGTTCGGACCTCGTTGGCCTGCCTGCGGATCTTCCAAGCTCTCTCCTGTAATTCATCTATTTGTCTGAGGAGCTCCTGGTCCTTTGCCGAGATTTGCTGCATGATCCTCACGCAGCGTTTGAGGTCGTTTATGTGGGCTCTCGGGGGCGGGCCAGACCGGGACGAGACAGGAGTCGCGAAATCGGCTTGTTCTTCCTCCGTCATTTCTGACTCTGTCTCGCTGAACAGATTTCTGTCATAGCAGATTTCTGTCCCGCGTGACGGGGTGGCGCAATGTGGACCCGACGATGGACCAGCTTCAGGTTCTCGAGGCTCTGTTTTTAAAACGCCAGCACGATCGTCAACGTCCCGCGGTGATCCTCTTGCTCTCAAGGCACGGGGAAGAGTACTCACGTTGGGCGCTCAGCTGGGCCGACGGCATGTTTCTAGTTGGAGGGGCGTCTGGTGGTGTCGCGCCGTTCCCCAACGTTGACGTCCGTTCCGGCGCAGCTCCACGTTTGAATCTCTTTCTCGACTCTGGTCCTTCCGCGTCATCTTCGGCGGGTCTGCGTCGCGTGTCAATATGGGGTGGTTTCTCGCGTTTCGGATGGCACGCACCGTGTTCTCTTTGCCTGCGGGAGATCCAGCAATTGTTGAATGATGAGGTCCTTCTTCAAGTTTGCCTTGACTTGGTGGGTCTGTGTGGGGGAGCGTCGTTGGTGCACGTCAACGTACGTGAACGTAGCGGCACGTACCTTGGCGAGTTTTTGAAGTGCCGGGCGGGTGAGTTTTTCAAGCGACTCTCTGCTCAGACGTATGTTGTCTGACGCGGTGGGTGCTGGAGCACTGGGACCTGCTATCGTAGTAGCGTCTGGAGCAGTGCTGTTCTTGGCCTTGGATCGAAGGTTCATGGTGTAATGTTTGTAATTCTGATGCGAGGCCTGGAGGTTGCTCGATGGGCAGGTTTACTATAAGGATACGAGTTTGAGTGGTTTGAAAGCTCAAACTACTCAGGCGCGTGTGTTTTATAGTAAACCTGGTCCGAGTGGACAATGCGGGTTGTCAATACCTGAACCAACAGCTGGCCCACAAGCGATTAGCCAAGGCCATTATTGGATATCAGTGGAACTCGGCGTTTCTGCACCCGTCAGTCGCGCGTGAGACAGTGTTCTAGATCTTATTCTTTTTTTTTTTCTTTTATGCAGGTTCTTCAAGTTGGTCTCCTGATATCACACTTTGACTCTGCCCTCGCCCGCAACCCTTGGCTTCTATCCTGTACTCGGGATGTTCGCTGTATACGGGGAAGCTTATCTGTTGGGAGTACCACTCTCGTATTACTGTCTTCAAGCAGTACAGCTAAGCACGTCGGCCGATGCCATGTCTCAATATTTATTGTCCCCCCCTTCTTTCGGGTCCGTGGACGTGCACCGCTCTTCAGCGCTCGTGTGGTACGGATCGTGACCCCTGCCTATCCCCTCGTCCATGGAAGATTCCTTGTGACCTTCATGTGCGCCGGTACCCTAAACTGTACGGATCCCCGTGGGTGAAATCAGACTGACTTCATTCGATTTGTTGTAGTGTCATCGTGTGTCACTCCAGGTTTCAAAATCTGCCGACTCCGTCATCGTGTCCGCCCCGTTATTGGAAGCCTTGGTTGTGGAAGCAGAACTGCGGGAACCGAACGTCACACGGGATGGCGCAACAGCGCGCCGAAAGAGATATTAATGATGTGGCCGACGGTCGGGCGATGCAGTCGTGCTTCCTCCCCAGATGGCCTTTCCCAGTGAACTCATTAGACTGTCATCTTTCTGTCCCGACGCAGACACTGAGATACCATTGTGGCAGCGCCTGATATGCTTTACGCCCATTCCCTTATTAAAGCGGTGTTACGGGACAGGGTCTACGGAGGCCGATAAACCCTGACCGTGACCTGGATGCAGTCTGTGAGATGTATAAAGACTGTGTGCACTCCCAACGTCGCCGCTGGTCTTGCACCATTCCGAGCACTCTGAACCGACATCATGTCTGATTCTGGCCCCATCCCAGATGACCTCGTACAGAAATATCCCTCCGAAATTCTTGCGGCGAACTACAACTGGACACAGAGACTGAACCAGACGTTCCCTCAGTATTTTCCTCCGCTTGATGGCAAACAAAAGCCCAAGGTGTGTCGTCTGGCTCCATCCCTTCGTGACCGAGTCGGATGGAAACCCCGGTTCCACAGATCCTTTGGATCGGATGCTCGGATTCAAGGGTACAGGAATCAGACGCGACGGTTTCGTTACCGGGTGCCCTCTTTGTGCATCGGAACATCGCCAAGTGAGTCTAGTGACTCTAGGCGGTTGGGAACAGCCTGACTCCTTCCCTCCAAAATAGCCAAGTCCATACCCGTGATGACAATGCGCAAGCGGTTATTGCGTACGCCCTTGGGGCACTGGAAGTCCAGCATAGTATGTGCTCCCGTCGAACTTTCTCTTTCTCTCCCTTTATGGGTTCTTGCTGCTAACGATCCGCTGTTTCTGGATACACACAGTCGTCGTCGTCGGCCATGATCACTGCGGTGGTGTGATCCATGCGCTGGAATCGCTCGAGGGACCCCTGCCAGACGAAACCAAGCATCACCTGACGCTCTATAGAGAACTGCACCACTTGCGTGGCCTTCTCGACGGCCTTCTAGACAAAAAGTCCCACGAGCCCAACAACGTGATCAACCGTTGGCTTGCGCCGCTCGTCGGGCGGCTCCAGAAGCTCAAAGACGAAGGGGTGCTTCCCACCGACCCCGATAAGGTGGTCAAGTTTGCCGTGGAGGAGAACGTCCGGTTGCAGGTGGAGCAACTGACCCAAGCTCCGTTGAAGGCGTTCGTGGAGCAGGCGACCAAGAAAAAGGTCTGGGTGCACGGTTGGGTGTACGATTTTTCGGTGGGGTTCATCAGGGACCTGGGGGTCACCAGGGAGATCAACTGATGACGGCAAGGGCTCTTTGTTCGTGGAAGACGACGTGAATGGAAGTGAGAGAAGGGAGTCGCACGGAAAAAGTGTATCACCATGTGTTTGGAATGCAGTATGCGGACCGAAAGACGTCCAAGACACGTCATGCGGCAGTGGTCCGAGTTGTTTGTCATGAGATCTTTTTTTTTCTTCCACGGCCACGCCAGATCCATCGAGCCTCCGCTGCTCGGACCCGCTGCACCAAGAGCCAGACGCCTTACGAGATGACGCCCGCTGTCTGACGGTGCACTGCACAGACGCCCTTGAGCGTGCTGGGGTGTCCCTCGCTCCGCTGTTCAAACAGGGTCCCCATGGCTCGTGCAGTGGTCAGGTTGGCTGCTCTGAGACGGCGCGCTCGTTGCGAGGGCGGTGGAGACGGTCCGACGGCGGGTGCCGGAAGCGAGCCGGAGCCATCCTGTATGGGATCCGAAATCCGCTCCGGACTCTACATGATCATCGGAGTGCCGACTGCGTATGGGATGACCCAGGGCTCGAGCGCACGGTGATGCCAGTTCCGCTGTAAGCGCGCACGTATTTAACTGCCTGCCTGGCACCCAAACCCCGCTGCCCCACCAACTTCTGGCCTTCCGAGAACCACCCCCTCAGAGAAGTAGCTCTGCACGGTGCGTCCGTTAGACGCCTCGTTCCCCCGAACCTGACTCACTTCTTTCTCGCAGCCCTGTACTTTTAGTGTGCCTGTACGCCGACCGCCATGCCTCTGAAAACGGAGGAAGAGACACCCCTTCTGGGGAACACCCAGCCCGAACCAGACAGACGCAGGACACCCCTCCCGTGGAGCCAGTTTTCCATTGTATTGTTAATTCAACTCGCAGAGGCGATAACCCAGCAAGTCATAGCGCCCTTCCTCCCTCAGGTACGAGCCGATGTTGCCTACGCTTCACATGCAGTGATCATGCGTGCCCGCCGCTCCTGTAGCTAATCAGGGACATCGGCATTACTGGCGGCGATGATTCTCAGATTGGACACTATGTCGGACTCATGGTCCGTAGTCCGCGTGTCTCGGCCTCCTCTCCCGTGCTCTAAAACCGAACACGCCAGCACTCGCTCTTTTTCCTGGCCGAGGCATGCATGATCTTTCAATGGAGTCGCATATCCGACCAAATTGGTCGCAAACCCATCATTTTAATGGGGCTCTTTGGCCTCTCGGTATCCACGTGGGCCTTTGGGTTATCCGGAACATTCTGGACTCTCGTCGTCAGGTGGGACTAGCCTCGGACTATTCTTCAGCTCCCTGAAACGCTAATGAACCATTTGAAGCCGCTTTCTTGGTGGCGCGCTGGACGGCCTCGTCGTCATGAAGAGCGTGTTGGTCGAGATGACGGACGGGACGAATGCTGCCCAGGCATGGGCTATCTTTCAGCTCACTTGGTCCATCGGCCTAGGAGTGGGGTTTGTTTTTTCGCCGTGCATCGCGTCTTCATTGAACTCATCCATTTCAAGGCCACTGATCGGCGGCTCGCTGGCCAAACCCGCGGAAAGATTCCCAGAGATATTTGGTGATTCTACATTTCACAAGAAGTACCCCTACTTTCTGCCCTGTTCGGTTTCGGCGACACTCAGTACCCTTTCGTGGATCGTTACCTGGGTGTTCATGAAAGAGGTTTGTGGAATGGTCTCGTGCAGCGCAAGCAATTTTTATCGTCCTCTCCCAGACTGCGAATCCTCCAATGACACCGAAGCAATACTTCTTTGGTGGAGTAACGAAGGAATGTATGACGACTGACCCCGAAGCCCGTGGGGATCATGCAACGCCAGCATCGAAAACAGCAAGCCAGCAACTTCCTATGCGCTCTCTTCTCGTCCGTCCGGTTCTTCTTGCTACCGCCAGCTATGCCACCCTCGCCCTTACCGAAATAGCATTTCGTGTCATTCTCCCCATCTTCTACGCAATGCCCATCGAAATGGGTGGTCTCGGCCTTGACCCAGCTACAATCGGGGCCATTTTGGGAGTCTTTGGGATATCAAACGGGATTATTCAAATGACGTTCTTCCCGCCCATGTTCAACTGGTTTGGTCCGAAGATCACGTTCCTTGCATGCGGTTCCTTGTCCCTCCCGATGATAGTGCTGTTCCCGATGATCAATGCCCTGGCAAGGGCATACAGTCAGAATTCCATCTCCTGGCTCATTGCTTCGCTCCAGCTCGCCTTGCACACTCTTGCAAATTTTGCATTCCGTGAGTCTGTTTGTTGTGGCGAAGCCACCAGGCTGACGATCCACGCCCCATCAGCGGTCGCGTTCATGTACGTCAGCGCTGCTGCACCAGACAAGGGATCGATCGGCGCGACGAATGGCCTTGCCCAGACGCTCGTCTCTGTCACGCGTGCTGTCGGGCCCGCGCTCGTCAGCTCCACCTTTTCGTTTAGCATCGAGAAGAACATCATGGGAGGTCACTTTGTGTATTTGGTGATGGCAGGCATGGTCAGTTTAATGTTGTGTGTGGGATCCCGGCTGCCCAGGAATCTGCACAGAAATTGAGGAGCACTATCGTACAATATTGACTTACTTACATAAACAAGGGTTGTACTAGTTTGGTACTCAGTCTCGGTTGCTCTGGCAGGGGCTTTCTCTGCAACCATTACCATCGCCGTCTGTCATGCCCGACTCATGGAACGTCCATTGATGGCCTTTGTTCGACGAGCGGGTTCACTGTCGTTCGAGGACCGACCGCATGCTAGTCCGCACTTGCTCTGTCCGTCGATCGATTCCTTTTCGCTCCCGTTTTTGGCTTGCGTCGCTCGCTAGGCGCCCTCAGGCCTCAAACCCTCAAAGATAGAGGCGTGCTCCCCCTGGGCCTTTTGAAGGAGAACGTCAAGTTGCATGTGGCGCATCCGACACGGAGGCGTCGACCCACGAGAGGTGCAAGCACCACGTATGCGAATCACGCTTGTGTTTGATCGTCCAAACCAATCGTGCTGGACTGTCAGGAGACGTCCAGGCCATGGTCCCGGGTGTTGGCCGTCACGGGGGTCATCTACAGTATCGCGCTCTGGAACAGCCCACGCTCATCGTCCGACACTCCTGGTAGTGAAAAGGTATCCAATGGCCCCTGGGTCGCTGCTAGTTCGGGGCAGAGATTGCCGTGTCTTTGGGGTTCCTGCCTGAGCTGTTGTCGACCATTTTCCGAGTGACAGGAGGCCACGGCAGGACGGACACTCTGATGACAGCAACCTGAAATTCTTCTCACTAACACGCGTACGAGCGGTCTCTCGCGGCCATGAAACGCACGGCCCGCGACTCTTTGCGCACAAACTAACCATACACATGGCTTCACATCAGCAAATTAGGCAAAGTCTTTTTTCATCCGGCTTCATCTTTTCTGGTCTTATTCGGCTTATTTTTCGTGTTTAGCCGAACAGTTAGCCATCACGAGCCGAATAGGTTTCAATAAGGTGCCAAAAAGACAAGAAAAGACTTTGCCTCATTTGCCAGTGACCTCCATGACTGTTCCGATCACGTATGGCGAAGAGTTGAGCTACACTAGGTTCGTTAGAGGGTGCATCAAGTCTTTGCAGCCTGCTACGCCAAGAGCCAGATGCTTCGCGATGGCACTCGCTGTTTGGTGGTAGTCGAGGTCATGGTCTATACTGGGTGCACCTTCGAGCATCGTGACAATCGAGTAAACGTAGCTGCGGGCCAACATGCTCGAATACAAGGGTCAGTGCCTTCAAACAATTAGGTCATTCCTGCACTGCGTTCAAGTTGGATACGGCTTGGCGTCCTGACAAGATGCCCACAGCCTCGGTGGACGTCGACGCCATCGAACTGATTCTGACCGGCAAACACCAAAATATCACATTTTCTTGTCGTTGTTGCGTGACCTTGTAGCTGAGAGTCCAGGGCGCAACGCCCTTCATATCCGAAAAACAGCGCGCAGTTGCGTGATCTTGAAGAACAGTCAAAGCCACGGTCCGCTTCCAGGGCCGGTCCGGAAGAGTCGGATCACGGAATGCGTTGAAAGGGTGATAAATACGCGCACGAACTGTGACGAGTGATCACGAATCGTAGACTCCTGCGTCGTGCTTGAGTGCCTGCCTGGCACCGAAACTCCTTCGTTGGCCCACCCACGACCAATCTTCCGAACCCCTCAGAGGTGTAGTCCTTCACGGTGTGTCTGTCGGACAAGTCGTCTCTCCGGGCCTGTGATTCCAGTTTGCCTGTACGCCGACTGCCACTGTGCCTCAGAAAATGACGGAAGACACACCCCTGCTGGAGAACACCCAGACCGAACCGGAAAGACGCAGGACGCCCCTCCCGTGGAGCCAGTTTTCTATTGTATTGTTAATTCAACATGCAGAAGCGATGTCCCACCAGGCCATAACACCGTTCCTCCCCCAGGTACGGGCTTGACGCTACTCGTCTTTCACGTGTAGTCCTCACTCGTTCCTGTTCCTCCTGCAGCTAATCAAGGACATCGGCGTTACCTGTGGCAAGGATTCTCGGGTTGGGTATTATGTCGGACTCATGGTCGGTAGCTCACGCGCTTACAGTCTCCGTCGTGTTCTGACATCAAATACGCCAGCACTCGCTGTTTTTCTTGTCCGAGGCATGCATGGTCTTTCAATGGAGTCGCATATCCGACCAAATAGGTCGCAAACCCATCGTTTTGACGGGGTTCTTTGGCATCTCGATATCCATGCTTTGCTTCGGGCTGTCCAGAGCGTTCTGGAGCCTCATCATTAGGTGGGAACACGTTCAAATCGTTTTCCGCTCTCCGAGATGCTGATGAACCGCCCGAAGTCGTTGCCTCAGTGGTGTCATGGGCGGGTGCCTCGTTGTGATGAAGAGCATGCTCGTCGAGATGACGGACGAGACGAACGCTGCCCAGGCATGGGCTATCTTATCGCTCGCTTGGTGCATCGGCATGGCGATGGGGTTGTTTCTTTTGCCATCCATCGCATACCCGTGATACTGATACACTCCAAGGCCATTGATTGGTGGCTCGTTGGCCAGACCCGCGGAAAGATTCCCAGAGCTGTTTGGTGGCTCTGCAATTTACAAAGAATACCCCTACTTTCTGCCCTGTTCGGTTTTGGCGGCCATCACTGCTCTCTCGTGGTTCATTATTGTGGTGTTCATGAAAGAGGTTTGTGAAATGATTCCATTCAACGCGAGCAATTCTTATCATTCTCAACCAGACTGCGAATCCTCCAATGACACCGAGGCAATATTTCTTTGGTGGAGCGACCAAGCATCGTAGACCGACAGCTAACTCAGCGATCCATGACGATCGTCCGACGCCAGCATCGAGGACAGAAAACAAACAGCTTCCTATGCGCTCTCTTCTTGTCCGCCCGGTTCTTCTTGCTACCGCCAGTTATGCTACCCTCGCCCTTACTGAAATCGCCTTTCGTGCCGTCTTCCCCGTCTTCTACGCAATGCCCATCGAGATGGGTGGTCTCAGTCTCGACCCAGCCACAATCGGGGCCATTCTGGGAGTCCTTGGGATACTGAACGGGGTCACCCAAGTGGTGTTCTTCGCGCGCATGTTCAGCTGGCTCGGTCCAAAAATGACGTTCTTCGTGTGCACCTCCGCATGGCTCCCGATGGTCGTCATGTTCCCGGTGATCAACGCCCTGGCGAGGGTATACGGTCTGAACTCCGTCTCCTGGCTCGTCGTGTCACTCCAGCTGGGGCTGTACACGCTCGCCAATTCCGCCTTTTGTGAGTCCACGTGTCGTTGTGGTGACGCCGCCCAGGTCTGACGCTCCACCCACGCTCCCCATCAGCGGTCGCGCTCATGTACGTCAGCGCTGCTGCGCCCGACGAGGGATCGATCGGTGCGACGAACGGCCTCGCCCAGACGGTCGTCTCCGTCATGCGCGCCGTCGGGCCCGTGCTCGTCAACTCCGTCTTCTCGTTCGGCGTGGAGAACAAGATCATGCGGGGCCACTTTGTGTACTGGGTGATGGCGGGCATGGTCGGCCTGACGCTGTGCGTGGGATCCCGGCTGCCGAGAGACCTGGGTCGCGGTGATCGTCAGGTCGGGAAGCGCGTCCGCTGTACGGTCTGACTGACGTGAATTACTGTAAAACGACCGCGTTCGAGACGTCCCTTTTTTTTTTTTCGAGGGGCGTTCGACGACGCTTTTTTTTGCAACGTGCCTGACGAGCAGCGCGGCGGGGGTCGACGGTCGACGATCACCTTGTCAGTCAGGGCAGAGAGCGATGGCGGTCGCTGGACCGAGTCAGAGACGCGCGCGCAATCAGAGGCGTTTATGACACCAGTCGGGCGTTCGACGGGGTTCCGTCAAGGACCAGGATCAACGGACAAGAAGGACGGCGTCTTGTTCTGAAGCGCTTCCCAAGTTGGGGTCGACACTGTGGACGCATTGCCAGCTACTTGGACCTTTGTGATACAATCCGACAATATACATCTAGCGTTTCGCCCTTCGAGTATTCTGGTCGCGATCGATTCGGCGTGCGTACAGGCATCCGTCACATCATCGCGTGGTAAGAAAAAAAAAGGGAGGGAATGATTACAAACGGAAACTACTAGGTACATCCATCACACAAACATTTGCAACGGGTGACGATCATATACATTTTGACCCTCGCTCAGCTCGCCGAGATCGGGATAGAACGGTACCATCGCGTCTGACGCACCGAGGTACAACGAGTTGTAGACGCGCCAGTAGACCTGGAGAAGTGGTGGGTCAGCAACGCGCTCGGGAGACGGACCACGGAACGAGACGTACTTCGCGGACTTTGCGTGCAGGATGGAACAAGCCTTGGAGGGTGTAGCTAAGAAGAACGCCTGGGCCCAACGTCACCCGCATGGCTTCAACGGCCTCCATGACGGCTCCGATCACGTGTGGCGAAGTCTCGAAGCAGTTGGGCCATACCAGGTTCATGAGATGCAGCATCGAATCTTCGCAGCCTAGGCCCGCAACACCAAGCGCCAGATGCTTGACGATGACGCTCGCTGTTTGCCGGTGGACGAGGTCCCGGTCTGTGAGCGCGTCTTCGAGCATCGTGACGACCGAGTCCACGTAGTAGGCGGATTGTGGGCCGACGTATTCGAAAACAAAGGTCAGCGCTTTCAGACAGCCGGTGCGCACGTTGAGCTCCGCGGTACGGTATTCATTGAGAATGGCAGGGATACACGTGAAAGCTATATGAGACGGCGTCAGCTTACGGAAACCATGATCGAAGGTGGAGTGCTCACGTCCGCAAGTCTCAGCCACGATCGCGATCGCGACAGTACTGCAAACACGGCTCTGACGTTCTTGGACACGGAGATTGGTGAGGAGCACCGAAAGGACGTCTTGAGGACCCAAACTCTTTGCGATGTAACCAAACGAGTTGACGGCAGCTCGTCGAATGCCTTTCTTGTGCGCCTTGAGGAGGTCCAGAAGCTCAAAGCAAATGCGCATCCACTCTCGTGCTGGCACAAACTCGGCGCCACGATCGGCTGAAAACATGCATCGTGACCATGAGACGCTGGTAAAAAAGTGAGCCCGACTTACCGATACGGCCGATCAAATTAATGGATGCTTCCTGCACCTTTTCGTGTCGGTTACGGAGGATCGGTGTCATTCGGGGCACTGAACGGCATACGATTAGCCACGGGACGACACATGGTACGCCAGAACACTTACGGAGGTCCTTCACCGGAGGGTTCATCTGAGTCATGCCAACGACGTTCGCGATCGCACCCTCGGCCGCAATGATGCTACCGAGCGTGTCGGGGTATTCTTCGCCCAGTTGTTCAAACAGGACGAGACCGAGCTTGCTCAACAGCTGGTCCTCGCCGCACTGCTTGATGACCACCGCGAGTCGTGTGGTCAGATCGGCCGCCTGTTGACGCACCTTGGCGCTCTTGTTGTTGAGGCGCCAGAGGATTGTGGAGACGATCTGGGTGAGATATGGCTTGACGCGGATGCCGAGGGCGTTGACGACTGTACCGAAGCCATCCAGCATCACCTGGTCTTCCGTGGTCTGCTCCTGGAAGGAATAGATGATGCCGTCTACGAGGCGAACCTCGAGGCGTTCGTCAATGTCCGAGGCGCCGAGGGTGGCGACGACCTTGGTGATCGTCTCCATGACCATCTTCCGGTACGGTTCTGCTTCGTCCTTGAGCTCGTTCACTATCCTTCCGACAATCTCCGAGACGCCCGCTTTTTGCGCCAGTTCGACCGTGGTCTCCACGACCTGGCGATAGTTGCGCCTATCCAGCGCCATCCGGCGGACCCAGAACGACTTGAAGAAGTCGGGGAGGATGTCCTGCTTGATGTATTGTGCGGTGACACCCTCCGTGGCGGCGCACTGTTTGACCACCTTGAGCACGATCTTCTTCATCTCTTCGTCGGACGTCTGGAACTCGCGGATGAGGATGACGGTGACTTCCTTGGTGTAGTAGGACGCGTATTCGGGGTCCATGAGGGGGATGATGAAGCCGATCGCCTTCAAGAACGCGGCGAGACCCTTGCCACGGTGTAGACGGATTCCGAGCCAAAGTGGTTTGAGCACCTCGTCAAACGACTCGATGCCGTAAGGCGCCGCCGCTTCGGCCAAGGCGGCGAGACCGAGTGCTGTCATGGTCCGCACCTTTTGCTGTTCGTCCTGGAGTCCATGCGCGATACAGTTCACGAGGTTTCTCAAGTGCGGAAGCACGGCACAACCCATCATGATGGCGATCTGTTGAACGATTCGAATGCCCGTATGACGGGCCTGCCACGACTTTTTGCTGCGGCAGACGGCCTTGAGGAAGGGAAGCAACGAGGGGATACCGAGGGCGGAGGCAACGACGGAGAATGCGCGGGCAGTCGTGTTGCGCACGTATTCGTCGGCGTGGTCAATGTCGGGACGCATGGTGGAGATCATGTGAGCAAGACCGGCAGCTTTCGAAAGGTTGGAGATGATCTCGCGGCCTTCGACGCGGGCATAGTAATCCTCGTCAATAAGCAGAGGCTCGATGACGACGAGAATCTTGTGCACATAGGGACGCACGAGGTCGTCGAGCTTGTACAAGACGCGGTCGATGACCTTGACCAAAAGATGCCGCTCTTGATCTTCCAGCGTGCGTTCCATGAGGAGCGGGAGGATTTTATCAAAGAGTGGACCAGCGCCGAATTCACGAGCCTTGTCGGTGATCTGACGGAGGGCAGTCTTTCGGACGGGCGGCGTGCCGTTTTTAATCTTGAGCAACAACCGCATGATCTTGCGCTCCTTCATCTCGTCCACCGAAAGCTCCGTTTCGTCCTCCTCCTTCAGAATCTTGGCGAAATACTGAGCGTCCTCGGGCTTGAAAAAGGCAAGGTTGCCGACGCCGGGAATCTCTGTGGGGAGGTCGGGTACAAGACCGGCAGCTGCCGCGACGGCAGCAGCGTCGGACGACTCTTGTATGTGGAAACCCCCTACTTCGGTAACCGGTGTTGCCATCAACTTGCGGGGGGCAACCATTGGCGCATAGCCTGGCGGAGGAGTAACGATGACGTACCCTGTGGCCGGCAGAATGGCGTCCAATTCTTCGTCCGTCAGGTAGCGGTTGTGCTTGTCCTCGTGCATGATGCCCGGCGCATTCATGATGATCTGGGTCATTGGTGCATCTGGAACGACGGCGACCTGGTCCCAACGCGAGCGCTTGGGCGTGTCTGCGACAGACGCAGCGTTGTCTGGGGGCGCCGCATCCCAACGGGACCGCCGCTTCTTGGACGCACTCGGCTCCTCCTTCGAGGCCTCCGTCCTGTTCGGATCCACGTTCTCGTCTGTAGGCTCTGCCATGTCCCATCTCCTCTTCCGCTTCGCTCCGGCCGCCTCCCGGTCTCGTTCCCTTGCCTCGGCGAGCTCCTTGGCAGCGGCGAGCTCCATGGCGACGTCCTGGAGCTCGGCGGCCGGCGGCGTCTCGTCGAGGTCCATCTTCATCTTTCCTTCCTCCCTCTCCCGCCGCTCCTTGTCCTCGATCGCCCTCCGTACGCGTGCCTCCTCCTGCTCCAAACGCGCCAGTCTCATCGCATCCTTGTACCCTCCCTCGACCTCCGTGCCATCCTCTGCATGTCTGAACGCATCCGCGCTCTCTTGACCGACCCGGTTGAAGCGACGGTTGTGGTAGTCTGATTGCCTCGACGCAATTTGACGTTTCGAGGCGGTCTCGGCAAAAGGGTCAAAGTTTTCCTCCTCTGCAAGGTCCGCAAACTCTTGAAGGACCTCCTTGGGTGCGGTAAAAGAGTCGACGAGTCTCGGCGAACTGGACATGGTGGTGGTGGTGGCTGCAGACAAGACGCTGACAGAGCCGGCCATAGCTGAGTCTGAATATTGAATGACATAAATATGTGCAAACAACTCCTATTTCGAGTCAATGTTATGTACAGTAGGACTCTACTGATTCTTGCGCAGCTCCTTGGGCAACCGGGATCCCACACACAGCGTCAGACAGACCATGCCTGCCATCACCAAGTACACAAAGTGACCGCCCATGACGTTCCTCTCGATACTAAACGAAAAGGTCGAGTTGACGACCACGGGTCCGATGGCGCGCATGACGGAGACGACCGTCTGGGCGAGGCCGTTCGTCGCACCGATCGATCCCTTGTCTGGCGCAGCAGCGCTGACGTACATGAACGCAATAGCTGACGGGGCGTGGATCGTCAGCCCGGGCAGTGTCGCTACAACAGATCGACTTACAGAACGCAAAGTTGGCGAGAGTGTACAACCCCAACTGGAGGGATGCGATGAACCAGGGGATGTGATTCAGACCGTATACCCTTGCCAGGGCGTTGATCACCGGGAACATGGCGACCATCGGGAGCCACGCAGAGGTGCATACAAGGAACATGGGCTTTGGGCCAAGCCAGTTGAACATGGGCGCGAAGAACACCACTTGAGTGACCCCGTTCAGTATCCCAAGGACTCCCAAAATGGCCCCGATTGTAGCTGGGTCGAGACTGAGACCGCCCATCTCGATGGGCATTGCGTAGAAGACGGGGAAGACGGCACGAAATGCTATTTCGGTAAGCGCGAGAGTGGCATAACTGGCGGTAGCAAGAAGAACCGGACGGACGAGAAGAGAGCGCATAGGGAGTTGCTTGTTTGCGTTTTTGGATGCCGGCGCCGGACGGTCTGCTTCTAGGTCCGTTGCTGCACATTCCTTAGTTGTTCTGCCGAACAGGTATTGCTTTGGCGTCATTGGGGGGTTCGCAGTCTGGGCGGGAACGATAAGGATCACCCGGGCTGCACGAGACCGTTCCACAAACCTCTTTCATGAATAACAAGACTATGAGCCACGAGAGGGCAGCGATGGTCGCCGAAACCGAACAGGGCAGAAAGTAGGGGTATTTTTTGAAAAATGCAGAAGCACCAAATATCTCTGGAAATCTTTCCGCGGGTGTGGCTAGCGAGCCGCCGATGAGTGGCCTTGGAGCGGATGAGCACCATGGACACGGAGTGGATGACAGAAGAAAACAGACCCCATCGCCATGCCAATGCACCAAGTGAGTGGCATGATAGCCCATGCCTGGGCAGCGTTCGTGTCGTCCGTCATCTCGACGAGCATGCTTTTCATTATACCGACGTTCCCGTTGAGAACGCCGCTGAGACAGCGACTGGGTGGTTCGTTAGCATCTCAAGGTGCCCAAGAATGATCCGAGCTCGTCCCCACCTGATGATGATGCCCCAGAACGTTTTAGACAGTCCAAAGCACCACATGGATATCGAGAGGCCAAAGAGGCCTGTCAAGACGATGGGTTTGCGACCTATTTGGTCGGATACACGACTCCATTGGAAAACCGTGCATGCCTCGGCCAAGAAAAAGAGCGAGTGCTGGCGTGTGCGGTTTCAGAAGGCGAGGGAAACTCCAAGACTGAGCGGGGCTACGAACCATGAGTCCAACATAATACCCAACGCGGGAATCGTTACCACGAGTGACACCGATGTCCCTGATTAGCTACAGGAGCGGCAGGTACGCATGATCACCACATGTGAAGCACAGGCAACATTGAACGCGTACCTGGGGGAGAAAGGGGGATATGACCTGCGACGTGATCGGCTCTGCGAGTTGAATTAACAATAAAATAGAAAATTGGCCCCACGGGAGGGGCGTGCTGCGCTTTTTCGGTTGGCGCAGGAGAGGTGTCTGTTCGTCTGCTTTCTGAACCATGGTGGCAGGCAAAGTAGGGTTACACGGGGCTGTCGAGACGTGAATCAAAAGTCGCGGAAACGACGCGTCTGGCAGACGTACCGTGAAGCGCTCCTTCTTGAGAGACTTTTTTGAGAAATAATAAAGAAAAGGAAAGGACAGAAGACGGAGGCCTGTCGGTGGGACAGTGAGGGAGCGTCGTCGCCAGACCGGGCACTTAAATAAGTCCAGCCGCCGCTGCGAACGTCCAGAATGATGACGGCATACTTACCTCATCATCACGGCGCAGAATCCAACTTTGCGTCGCCGGAGAGAATTCCGCGTCACGCCGCCACACCGCCCGGCAAAAGCCTCGAGTCCGGCACAGCACGCACGCTCGTCGACGAGAACGCTCGGGCGCATCCGAGCCCTCGACGCGTGAACGATGGCCCGTTTTCCATGCGAAGGCCCCTCAGTTCATGTCCGGAGATATGGCGAACCGAAGCGAAGACAGTGCCCACGCCAGGGAACCGAACAGTCGCCAGGGCAAAGTACGCACCTGTCGTGATGGGCGGTGGGCATCGCCCAGTCCGCAGGGGCGGTCAAGTTAGGGCCCGCTTCGGCACTGTGCAGAGAGCCGAGCAACCAGAGTCCGAAGATCCGATCCGAGTTCAGACTAGCGTGTGCTTGGCTGCGCCACCGACAAGATGGACCGTGCGGCGCTGTTCAATCTCGCTGCCGACGGATGCTCGCTGGTCACCGATGCTGATGAAGAGGTGTGCTCTTTCGGGTCGCTGCACCGGACACTGACACCATTCCTCGAGATCTTCTTGCTCTACTCGGCGCTCAACCAGGCGAAAGCCAACCTCGTCGGACCCGATGGCCACCACGGACTAGGCCACATCGATTCGCGCAAAGACACCCTGACGATCCGGTGGGAGCTCCAGCCGCCTCTCGCGGTTCCCAATCCCGAGAAAAGCGCAGGGCGTGGCCGCGGGAAGACGCTGGGCACGTCGGCGCGGGTGGTCGAGATCGAGATCGCACAGGACCCTACGGCGCTACGTAGCAGAAGCGGGGATACCGGCAGCGTGGTTTGGCGAGCCAGGTGAGGGTCGCTCGAACACGGCCATCGTGTAGCTTATCGATCCCGCGATAAAGCACCGAACTCGCAAAGGCGCTTCTGCAGCAACACTTCTTCCCTCCCTCCCTGCCCGTCCTCGGTCGAGACCGATTGGCAGAATCTCATTGCGTCGAACTCGGGTGAGCATGCTCGTCCCAGCGTTCGTCCCTACACAAAAGACGGTGTCCCACCCCAAGGGCAGGCACGGGACTCCTCGGGCTCGCCCTCGCACCGCTCGTCCGCACCTACACCACGACCGACATCAGACCTCTCCTTCCGCTCATTCGAAAGAACATTTCGCTCAACTCTCCTGATGGATCCCCCAGCAACACCACGGTCGAGGAACTGGATTGGCTCGTGCTCGCCTCGCTCCCACCCGGCCCAGCGCGGACACGCTATTGTCCAGTCCCCAGGGTCACCCCGGGCACCGATCCCGAATCCGGCAATCACCGCGCATGGGACCTGATCCTTGCGATCGATTGCATATACAACCCCTCGCTCCTGCCTGCCCTCGTCGACACCATAGACGCGCTCTCGACCGTGGGACGAACGTGGGTGCTTGCCGTGGCAGAGCTGAGACAGGAGGACGTGTTGAGGGAGTTCCTGGATCTGTGGCTCAAGCAGAGTGGTGGTGGAAGATGGGAGATCACGCGTGTCGATGGGTTGCTGGATGTACACTTTGTCGTGTGGGCGGGGCGGAAGCGCTGATCGTCGCTTATTCCAGCGCTACGTTTTGGATTGTTTGCGTTATCGCGTGAGGAGCGTGCCGTAAGTCGGGCTCACGGCGCTCCCCTCTGCTTCTTCGGTCGACCCCGACAGCACGACGCAGCCCGAGCCAGACTGCTCGACATGAGCTGAAGACGTAGACTTTCACATGATACTGCTGGCAAGAGCCCCTCAAAGCCCCCCTCCGTCCACCTAATTTATTTTGTAAGCACACCACCCTCTCGACTCCTGCTTCGCTCGACACGCACCGGTCACGCAAACGAAAATGCGTTCGTCTGCTCTCGCGACTCTGCTGTGTTTCCTGCAGGTCGCATCAGCCGTCCCCGGTCCGGTGCACTCAGGGGCTGCCACCCAAGGTCAGTCCGTTCCCCTCGCCAGGAGACAGCCGGCCCCGCGCACCGTCGAGGACTGGGCCGTTTGGGCCAACAGCGAGCGCGAGGCGCTCAGAGTCAAGTACGGCGGCCCTCCCCTTCATTCAAAGCGGGGCCAGGGCACGAATCTGTAGGACGGCTCTGCGCTCTGTCCGACGCCGCACCCCTGACGCACCCCCTAGGCTGATCAACCAAAACGCCGACGCGAGGTAGGAGACGCACTCGGGATCGTTTCTCGTCGCTGAGGCTCTCGCGCCAGTTACGTGGGGTCTCTTGCCATCGGGACGCCCCCCGTCGCGTTCTACGTCACGCTCGACACCGGTTCATCGTCAGTGTGCCATTGACCCCTATTCACACCTTCCTCTCACGTCTCCGAACCGACCCAGGGATTTGTGGGTCACGGACGTGAATTGCGTTTCAGGCTGTGTCCGCGGGAGCTCGTACAACCCCTCGTCGTCGTCCACGTCCAATAACCTCTCCCAGCCCTTCTCGGTCACCTACGGAAGTGGCCAGGTGGCTGGCGATCTCGTTTCGGACGTCGTCCAGATGGCCGGATTTTCGGTCAACAACCAGGCCTTTGGCGCCGTCACGCAGACGACGGACGGTTTGTTGTCCAGTCCAGCCTCTGGCTTGTTGGGCCTCGGTTGGCAGAGCAACGCTGCTTCAGGCCAGCCGCCGTTTTGGGAAACGTTGGCCAGCAAGGGTGCTTGGTCACAGCCTGTGATGGCCTTTCAGTTGACACGGTACGCATCTCGGTTTCGGTCGTACGCCAAGTCACGGGCGTCGACCCCCCCCCTAGTTTCGTCAACGATTCGAACGCGCGTACGTTGGAGCCAGGAGGAAGCTTCACGATGGGTGCGTTTTCACCTTTTTTTTCGAGGCAATGTGCCCAATTTGTCCCCGCCGTGCAGGTTTCCTCAATACGAGCCTCCACGCCGGCAGCGTCGACTACCGCGGTCTGGCGTCCTCGTCCGGCTTTTGGGACCTTCCCCTCACGGGTGCGCATGAGCTCCTTTTTTTCGCGATGACGACGACCACGACGCGCGCGCCTAGGCTTGACCGTGCAGGGAAACGGCGTGTCGATTCCGTCCGGAGCCCAGTCCTTTGCAGCGATCGACACGGGGACGACGCTCGTCGGCGGTCCCGCGTCCATCATCCAAAACGTGTTTGCACAGATCCCGGGATCCCAGCCCGGTTCCGGCAACTGGCAAGGCTACTGGATCTACCGTGCGTGTTTCCCTCGCCTCTGCAACAAAGAGATCAGCGTCGATCGGGAGACGAGACAGCGTGCAACACCCAGGTGAACGTTGCCATGGCGTTCGGCGGGGGACCGAGCTGGCCGATCAGCCCGTCCGATTTCGAGCTCACCCAGATTGGACCGAACGCGTGCGTCGGCGCCCTGTTCGCCATCAACACGCAGGGGAACGCGCCGAGCTGGATCGTCGGGGACACGTTTCTCGTTCGTCGGCCTTTTTGACTTGTTTGTCTGCTGGTTGGGCTGACGCGGGTCAGAAAAACGTGTATTCGGTGTTTCGGTACAGGCCTCCCTCGGTCGGGTTTGCGGCGCTGTCGCAGATGGCGGTGGGCATGAACGGGGTGAACGGGCCGCCGCCGACGGCGACGATCGGCTCCGTCGTGGCGAGCGTCACAGCGTCGGGCAACGCCACGAGCGGATCATCCTCGCTCTCGCTGCGCCGGTGGTCACACCCGCCGGTCGGTGCGTCGTTTTGGCACCCGTTCGGCATGGTCGCGTGCGGGGTGGCGGTGGGTGCTAGCATGGCGTTGGTGTGGTAATATCGTACAGAGCACGCGACGGACAATCAAACTATTATCTTACTTGTTCTTCTGGGCTACTCCATCAGGAAACTAGGCAGAGTCTTTTTCGGCTTTTCTCGTCCAATTTCAGCTTATCTCCGTGCTTAGCCGAACGCTTGTCCATCATCAGCCGAATGAGCCGCCAATGAGCCGAGAAAAGACATTGCGCGATTTCCTGATGTTTACCGGGTCATGATGATCAGGCCCTGCTTTTGGCAACGTTCAAACGACTTGGATTGGTTGAAGAATTATACACAAGATGGAAACGATAGATGGTACGCGCGATATGCGTCTAGGGGCGCTCCCCGCGCAGACGCCGAGCAAGCGCGAGATCCTTGGGCTGGATCGTCACGCGCTTGGCATGGATCGCGGCGAGATTGGTGTCCTCGAACAGGGAGACGAGGTACGCCTCGGCAGCCTCTTGCAAGGCCATCACAGCAGACGACTGGAACCGCAAATCGGTCTGTATCGAAAAGCACACACCGCGTCAGTGGGAAGGCAGGCAGGAATGCGCGCGCGCAAAGCCGACCTTGAAGTCCTGTGCGATCTCGCGCACGAGCCGCTGGAACGGCAGCTTGCGGATGAGCAGCTCGGTCGACTTTTGGTAGCGCCGGATCTCGCGCAGGGCGACCGTGCCGGGGCGGAAGCGGTGTGGCTTCTTGACGCCCCCGGCCGCGTGGGTCTACAGAAGGCGGAGGGAGACGCCCTCCAAGTCAGCGATGGACGGGCCTGGACGACGACGACGCACCTTGGCGGGTTGCTTCGAGACGGACTTGACGCCCACCTGGAGTTGTTTGCGGGGTTGCTTACCTGCGACGCGCGGTCGCGTGAGCTGCACGGCGTGACGTGCACACGGACGGCACTCACCACCGGTCGACTTGCGGGCAGTTTGCTTGGTGCGGGCCATTGCCTGTGGGCTGGGTGGGGCTGGGACGAGCGACGGTGGGGACAGGAACTGTGAACGAGTGGCTCGGACGCCAGCTCATTTAAATCATCGCGTCGTGGGTCACGTGGAGTGGAGCTCCTCCTGCAGGACGCTTTGCCGCACCATTGTAAGGCGTCGTCTTGCTTTGACAGCGCCGTGAGCAGGTGGTGTCTGTACGTTGTGTCGTCGCGACACCGACGCGTGTGGTCAAGCTGGGCCGTGTTCTGGGTAGTCGGAGGAGCGCACGCAGGGTCGAAGGCGGAGTGCGAGCCGGGGGACCCAGCGGACGCAGGACAAGAGATTGTGGCTGTGTCGCTTTCTCTTCTGTCCCGATTTGGAAGTTCGAATGTTCACCTTCCGATAGGCGATCGACCAGCCCGGGCTTGCCTTTTGAACGTGACCACACCCGGTTTACAGGACCACAAAAGAAACAGACAGAAAGGTCTTGGACACGGATGCACCCACAAACCAACGCGCTCCCACCACCGGCCAGCGCTCTGGCCCGCTAGATGGACGACTGCTGTTCATGCTGCACCGCACATCGCACGTGCAACCCGCAAGTTCACCAAATGATCGACGTGGGACGGAACGGCACCGCTCTATGACTGGCCTGAAAAAGACAAAGTAGTTCGTACTGGTGCGTCAGAGATGACGGTACCTACGGACAATGTCTCAACTTTTCTGTTCTAACTCAGGTCGTTCTCGAAAGACTCCCCACCTTGATGCAAGCCGGCTGTCCAGCATTACAGACGCGAAGCTTGCTCGTCTGTTTGAGCATGCCTGTGATTTCGTCCGTCATTTCTGGGCTCGCACAATGCAATCCTCGGTGCCTTTCATGTTCGGATCCAACCCCACCGTGCCGTAGCGAAAGAGATACCATCCTGTAAGAGCCTCTTTGCTCTGCATGAAATGAATGCTGAACACAGGAGACGACCCATAACCATGAGAGGGAACCAGGCTACTCACATTCCGCTGGCGCAACCTCACTGAAAACATGCTCAAGTCGGGAATACTTTGACCTTGCTCACGGGTGCTGTCTTTCGCCGGACTACCAGCCCAAGCGCAGAAAGTGCTGCCCTTTGTTAGGATACCGGAGACTAGCTCGAAAAGACTCGATCACTCGTCGTATCTGCCGTCGTTGTGCTCCCTCCCTCCCCCGACTAGTCAGGGGCATAAATGCGACCTGGATTTGCATTCGCAGAAACAATTCCCGGTTTGAGCGTACCGCAAAGGGCCCCTGGAAGTGCCGGGATGAATGATGTTTTGGGCGGAGTTGGGACTTCCAACTACAACAACGCGTCGGCGGTGGAACGTCCTGGCCGTCTCAACTCCACCTTGGACCCGTCCATGCGTCATAGCCACTTCTCGTCATTCCATTCGTGGGGGCCTCGTAACCCGCCACTTTGAAATTTCCCCTGGTCAGTGCCTTGGTGCATGCACGATGAACGGGACCCGACATTCGTTCGACTGTCCTTCCTCTCTGGTATCTTGTTCCAGTCGTCATGACAAGATGAGAGGACAAGAAGCGGTCCCAGTCATGTCTTGTAGTCGAGGTATGATTTTCCCCTAGTTCAGAAAACGAGACGCGACTGCAAGTGGCACCCGCACCAAACGTGCGCGTGAGGATGAACTGACTGGCGAGTCCACTGTGACGGCTCGTGGAAAAGTAAATATAGATACGATTGAACACCCGGGGTCAACGCAGTCAAGAGCAATCTCGAGAAAAGGGAACGCAAGGGCTAGGTCAAGGCGGTAGGTGGAGCAAGAGTCCTGGAAAGCCGCAGACTCTGCAGACCGTCGACTCCGAGCGTTCGACGGGCGTCGGGGCAGAGTTTGCACCTCGGTCAGGCCTCGGGCGACGATCCAAGATTAGGTTGGAAGACGCGACCCGAGCAAGGCGCTCACACCATACTGACGGCATTTCTGACGCTCATTGACCTCAGTTTCTCACGATGTACACGCGCATCACATCGATCCCTGGATCCAAAATAAAGGCCCGTTTGAATGAGCAAGAGCAAGTACGGGAACAGACCGGGCAGGAGAAATGGTGGTGATTCCTGCTGCATTGCTTTAGCGCGTTGGACCCTCTCGCAGGTAGCAGGCGGCCGCAGCACTGCACAGATCTAGACCCTACTTTTTCCAGTCAACGCCGTCGGTCCCCAGTTGATCCATTGCTTACCAGGTGACAGCGATATCCCGGCGGTTCTGCCACCCTCTCTCCGGAGAACGACACAATCGCGTTCCACTTTCGGTTACTTTTTTGTTCAATTGTCACCATCTCGCGATATTCTGTGCCTGATCTTGGTATCCCGTGATATGACTGTTGCGTTCTGCTCGAGGAGGACGGAACCTCAGGTATGCGACCTTCAAGCAGCTGTACGATGAACAAGGGATATGGGTGTTTTGCTGGGGTGACTGCCTTAGATAGAGGTAAGTATAAGGCGCAGCAAGACCGGGACTGCCTTCTGCTATGTTTTTGGTGACCTCCGATTAATCGAACAGAACCTGAACGGTTGGTCGTTCTGCGTCGCCCTATCGCATATTTGTAAACCAAATTTATCCACATACACAGGTCTTGGTTTGCCCGTTATCGACATATACCTTGCGTCATGCGCCCGCTTCATCACTAGCTCGGGCTCCTCTAACTCCCAAAATTAAATGGTGGCGTTCTGATTAGTTAGCGTGCCCGCCCGCACTCATTAAAAAGACCATCTATTCGGCCGCCCTCCGCTTATAAAAGACGCTCGAAAGGGACCAGTCCCCCAGTTGCTCTCCCACTCTTGCTCCCTTTTTTTTTACCGTTCCTTTCGAAACATGTCCGGCACTGCTGAAAAGCCCGAAAGACGCCACTCTGAGATAGCGAGCACGTATGATCGCCACCACGATTCTAGTGCAGATTATTCTGTCGCCTTTGCAGACTGTGAACGCTGCGCTCGCTACCCTAATCGTTGGTCGAGGATCAGGTTGGTCTGCTTTTCGAGACATCCCCGCTGTCTTCATGATTCTTGCTAGGGAGTATATTCGAGAGCCAGCCGCCGAATTTCTTGGGACAATGATCCTGATCATCTTTGGCTGTGGTGGTAATTGTCAAGTTGTCCTCTCATCCAGCACCGCTGTCTCCTCTAGTCACAAGGGGGTCGGTCTCCAGAGCCATTAGTTCGTTGTTGAACGTTAATATACTGATGATAGGAATTTCTCTCTCTCAATCTGGGCTGGGCCATTGGTAGGCATTTTTATTACAAGAGGGTTACATCTCAAACGTTCGACAGGCGTGGCCATGGGTGTATGGGCCAGCAGCGGAATCTCAGGCGGCCACATAAATCCGGCGGTATGTTGTATTGCATCAACCATTCTGCAATGCACTCATCTCTAATCAGATCACCCTTGCCTTGGCCACCGTCCGTGGCTTTCCCTGGAAAAAGGTACCCTGGTATATTCTGGCCCAGCTCCTCGGAGCCATATGTGGTGCTGGTATTGTATATGCCAACTATTACCATGCCATCAACCTCTACGAAGGGGGACGCACGGTCCGGACCATTTCTGGTACCGGTAACCTGTTTGCGACATATGGGGTGCGTTGTGTAGATCTCTAATCAAGTACCCAACTGATTTTGGGTAATCGAAGGCGAGTTATGTAACTTCCGTTTCGTGCTTCTTTTCCGAGGTCAGCCTTACTTCGTTTGTTTTACGTACCCTCTGAGCTCATACGCGTCCAGTTTCTGGGATCCGCGATGTTGATGATTGTGGTCTTGTCCGTGACGGACAAACGGAATTCCCCACCTCCACCAGGCCTTCTCCCTCTGGCAATCTTCTTTGTTATCCTCGGCATAGGCCTTGCTCTCGGCATGGAGACAGAATACGCAATCAATCCTGCGCGTGACCTTGGTCCGCGCATTTTAACAGCTATGGTCGGCTATGGAAAAGCTGGTATGCATGTGTGCTTCATCTCAGCAGCAGGCTTGACTCTCCCAAGTGTTTGACTTCAGGAATCAATACTGGATCTGGTGCCCTATACTTGCTCCTATCTTGGGTATGCAAATCGGAGCGTTGGTTTACGACACCCTGATCTACACTGGCATGAACAGCATTGTGAACAAACCGTACGTGTTGGATATTGCAGATGCTGTTCTAGCTTGCTGACGATGAAGCACGCGCTCTTTATCAGGAGCATGGCGGCCGAAAAAAGGCATTTTGACAGTTGCGGCAAATACACCACTGGCCGGGCAGGCGTCGACACAGTTTAACGACTTGTTACTTGTTTTCTGCGCCTTTTTTTCGAAGAACGTGTTTCTCTCCCGGAATCGTGTTATGCCCTATTGCAGTGTTTGTTCGAAGTCTCCGGAAGGATTTTTGTGGCGGTAGTGGTGTTGTCTGGAGTGCTTTTTTTGAGGAGAAGATCGGAATATCGACAGCGTTGATGTTCAGGAGTAATCGGACAGCACGGGAGGATCGGGCTGTCGCGATGATAGGCGAGTTTCTGGAAGTTGTGATGTAATTGGTGTTCGTTCTCGACATCAGACTAGTGGTTTGCTTCTGACTGCATAAGATACCCAGAGTGCTGCTAATCGAAGCAACGGTGAGACGGAGGATCGATGCAATGACCGCACGCACAAAATGAAGTAGCACGGAAACAAATCCGATAAACAAAATTAGAGTACATTAGAGTACAGCCATATCAACGAGAAAACAAAGTCCATAATTTTACGAACGCTCGCCGCGCAACCGCCTTGCAAAGGCAAGGTCCTTTGGTTGAATGGTGACTCACTTCGCATGAATCGCCGCAAGATTCGTGTCCTCAAACAGCGACACAAGATACGCCTCCGCAACCTCCTGCAAGCCTCGTAACCTGCCACTTTGAAATTTCCCCGAGTCAGTACCAAGTTGGTGCATGCACGGTGGACGGGACCTGACATTCGTTCGACTGTCCTTCCTCTCTGGTATCTGGTACCGGTCGTCTTAACGAGATGGGGGAACGACCAGAGTCATGTCTATCTTGTAGTCGAGGTGTAATTTTCCCTAGTTCGGAAAACGAGGCGCGACTGCAACTTGTGGCTCCAGCACCGAATGTGCGCGCGAGGATGAACCGACTGGCGAACGGTCCAGCGTAGTGGCTCGTGGAATAGTAAATATGGACATGGTTGAACAGCCGGGATCAATGCAATCAAGAGTAATCTCGAGAGAAGGGAATGCAAGAGTCCTGGAAAGCCGCAAACTCTGCAGGCCGGTGTCGATTCCCTTGGAGGAGCCTCGGAGGAGCAGTGTTTGCACCCCGGTCGGGCGACGATCCAAGGTTAGGTTTCACAACGGGCTGGACAGTATTCAGACCAGGTCTAAATGATGTGCAAAATGTGTATTCCATACACAATGGATGGATCAGTGTTTGGTGCTAGGCTAAACACTGTGCTAAATGTGAAACCAGCAATTTAGTCCTGTACTAAATATGAAACTAACCACATTTGGTACAGTCCTTAATATTGACCCATTTGTTATGTATCCGGGAATGCACATTTTGCACATTGTTTAGACCTGGTCCGAATGCTGTCCAGTCCGTTGTGTTTGTATAAAGACGCGATGTAAGGCCGGACCGCCGGCGCCTAGCCGTTGCCAAAAGCTTACGATACTGAGTGATTAGTAGATATCGATTACCACTTGATCAGTATCGCAGTGGCAGTACTATATATGTTATCCGGAATCAGCCAGCACAGCGTGCTTACACTGGCACACGACAAGTCACACGATACTGACGAACGTTCATCGACCTCAATCTCCTACGATGTAAACGTGCATCACATCGACCTCGTGGTCGCCCGAATCCAAAATAACTTCAAGACCCGTTTGGATGAGCAAGAGCAAGTACGGAAACAGACCGGGCAGGAGAAATGGTGGTGATTCCTGCTGCATCGCTCCAGCGCGTCGAACCCTCTCACGGATAGCAGACGTCCGCGGTACTGTGTAGATCTAGACCCTACTTCTTCCAGTCAACGCCATCATTCCCCAGCTGATCCATTGCTTCCCAGGTGACAGCGATATCCCGGCAGATCTGCCGCCCTCTCCCCGAAGAACGACACAATTGCGTTCCACCCTCCGTTACCTTTTTGTTCAATTGTCATCACCTCGCAACGTCATGCTTGATCTTGGCATCCCATGACATGACTCTTGCGTCTTGCTCGAGGGGGACGGAACCTCAGATATACGACCTTCGGGCAGCTATACGGTGAACAAGGGACATGGGTATCTTGCGGAGGTGACTGCCTCAGATAGAGGTAAGTATAAGGCGCAGCAGAACCGGGCCTGCCTTCTGCTATGTTCTTTTGTGACCTTCGATTAATCGAACAGAGCCTGACCGGTCGTTCGTTCTGCGTTGTCCTACCGCATCCAAATTTACCCACCTACTTAGGTCCTGGTTTGCCCGTTGTCGACGTGTACCTTGCATCCTTGCATCACGCGCCCACTTATTTTGATTGCCGCACCACTGGCCCGGGTTCCGCTGACTCCCAAAATTAAATGGTGGCGTTCTGATTAGTTAGCGTACTCGCCTGCACTCATTAAGAGGATCAATCTGTTCGGCCGCCTTCCGCTTATAAAAGACGCTCAAAAGGGACTAGTCCCCCCAGTTGCTCTCCCACTTTTGCTCCCTCTTTTTGCCGTTCCTTTCGAAACATGTCTGGCACTGCTGAAAAGTTTGAAGCACGCCTCTCTGAGATGGCGAGCACGTATGATCGCCACCACGATTCTAGTGCAGATTATTCTGTCGCCTTTGCAGACTGTGAACGCTGCGCTCGCTACCCTAATCGTTGGTCGAGGATCAGGTTGGTCTGCTTTTCGAGACATCCCTGCTGTCTTCATGATTCTTGCTAGGGAGTATATTCGAGAGCCAGCAGCTGAATTTCTTGGGACAATGATCCTGATCATCTTTGGCTGTGGTGGCGATTGTCAAGTTGTCCTCTCATCCAGCACCGCTATCTCCTCTAGTCCTAAGGGGGTCGGTCTCCAGAGCCATTAGTTCGTTGTTGAACGTTAACATGCTGATGATAGGAATATCTCTCTCTTAATCTGGGCTGGGCCATTGGTAGGCATTTTTATTACAAGAGGGTTACATCTCAAACGTTCGACAGGCGCGGCCATGGGTGTATGGGCCAGCAGCGGAATCTCAGGTGGTCACATAAATCCGGCGGTATGTTGCGTTGCATCAACCATTCTGCAGTGCGCTCATATGCTATTAGATCACCCTTGCTTTGGCCACCGTCCGTGGCTTTCCCTGGAAAAAAGTCCCCTGGTATGTTCTAGCCCAGCTCCTCGGAGCTATGTGTGGTGCTGGTATTGTATATGCCAACTATTACCATGCCATCAACCTCTACGAAGGGGGGCGCACCATCCGGACCATTTCTGGTACCGGTAACCTGTTTGCGACATATGGGGTGCATTGTGTAGATTTCTGATCAAGTACCTAACTGATTTTGGGCAATTGAAGGCGGGTTATATGACTTCCGTTTCGTGCTTCTTTTCCGAGGTCAATTTTACTTCGTTTGTTTTGTGTACCCTCTGAGCTCATACGCGTCTAGTTTCTGGGATCCGCGATGTTGATGATTGTGGTCTTGTCCGTGACGGACAAACGGAATTCCCCACCTCCACCAGGCCTTCTCCCTCTGGCAATCTTCTTTGTTATCCTCGGCATAGGCCTTGCTCTCGGCATGGAAACAGGATATGCAATCAATCCTGCACGTGACCTTGGTCCACGCATTCTAACAGCTATGGTCGGTTACGGAAAAGCTGGTATGCATGTGTGCTTCATCTCAGCAGCAGGCTTGACTCTCCCAAGTGTTTGATTTCAGGAATCAATACTGGATCTGGTGCCCTGTCCTTGCTCCTATCTTGGGTACGCAGTTCGGAGCGTTGGTCTACGACACCCTGATCTACACTGGCACGAACAGCATCGTGAACAAACCGTACGTGTTGGATATTGCGAATACTGTTCTAGCTTGCTAACAATAACGTATATACTCTTTATCAGGAGCATGGCGGCCGAAAGGAGGCATTTTGACAGTTGCGGCAAATACAACACCGGCCGGGCACGCGTTGACACAGTTTAACGGCTTGTTACTTCTTTCCACACCCCCTTTTTCGAAGAACGTGCTTCTCTCCCCGGATCGTGTTTATGCCCTATTGCAGTGTTTGTTGGAAGTCTCCGGAAAGATTTTGTGGTGGTAGTGGCGTTGCCTGGAGTGCTTTTTGAGAAGATCGGGATGTTGGCAGCGTTGGTGTCCAGGAGTAAATCGGACAGCACAGGAGGACCAGGTTGTTGCGATGACAGACGAATTTCTGGTAGTTGTGATGTAATTGGCGTTGGTCCCAACGGTGAGACAGACGATTGATGCATTGACCACGCACACAAAATGACACCAAAACAAATCCGATGAACAAAATTAGAGTACATTAGAGTACAGCCATATCAACGAGAAGACAATGTCTATAATTTTACGACCGCTCGCCGCGCAACCGCCTTGCAAGAGCAAGGTCCTTTGGTTGAATGGTGACCCGCTTCGCATGAATCGCCGCAAGATTCGTGTCCTCAAACAACGACACAAGATACGCCTCCGCAGCCTCCTGCAGCGCCATCACAGCAGACGACTGGAACCGCAAATCAGTCTGCCCCACAACCCCCCGTCAGCCACCGAAAACAATCAAACAGAAAGAGACAAACCTTGAAATCCTGCGCAATCTCACGCACAAGTCGCTGGAACGGAAGCTTGCGAATAAGCAACTCCGTCGACTTCTGGTATCGACGAATTTCACGAAGCGCCACCGTCCCAGGCCGGAATCGGTGAGGCTTCTTCACACCACCCGTCGTCTACAGCAAACAGTCAGCCACCGACACACACCGCCCCATCCAATCCAACTCACGCTGGCAGCAGTCTTGCGTGCCGCAGACTTGGCTGCAAGCTGTTTACGCGGCGCCTTCCCTGCAACCCATTCCCGTTCAGCACCACCTCCAGCACACCCACACCGCGACACTCACCACCAGTGGTCTTGCGAGCCGTTTGCTTGGTACGAGCCATTGTTCAGAGGGTGTGTTCGAGTGGGGTAAGACGGCGGGCGTTTGCTGTCCTTCCCAATCCGACACCCGCATATTTAACTGCCGCGTCGCGTCGTCACGTGCAATGCGCGTCCCTCTCGATCAACAAATCAACAATCAAATTCAACACAGCCACACCCTCGGCCATATATAGCCACGCGGGCGAGTCGAGCAGACTCATAACTTTCGTCCTCGCTGCGACAGACCACACAAACACACTCCGTCTTTCATCACACATTCGAACTAGGAAATGTCTGGCCGTGGCAAGGGTGGCAAGGTGAGCCTTTGTGGGCAGTCGGGCTCGGATGTGGTCTGACGGGAGTGGCAGGGCCTTGGAAAGGGAGGAGCGAAGCGTCATCGGAAGATCCTGCGAGACAACATTCAGGGGATCACGAAGCCTGCTATCCGACGACTTGCTCGTCGTGGTGGGGTGAAGCGGATCTCTGGATTGATTTACGAGGAGACGCGGGGAGTGTTGAAGATCTTCCTTGAGAATGTGAGTTGAGCCGGGCTCGTCCGACGGCTCGGGTGTTTGCTTACGACTTGGATTGGATAGGTGATTCGTGATTCTGTGACGTACACTGAGCATGCGAAGCGCAAGACTGTTACTGCTCTTGATGTTGTCTATGCTCTCAAACGTTCTG